>JACXGM010026590.1:0-14814 GCA_016801145.1 Umbra pygmaea
CTGCCGCAATTGTTAAAGACCTTAGAAAATGAGATTTAAGACTTAAAGACAGTTTTAGACCGTAAATTCTGGAAAACGATATTAAGGCTATTTAAGACTAATGATCTGCGGACACTAATCACATTCAATATTTTATTTCCCTGAAATTATTTCTGTGGTAAGAATAAAAATATGTGTAATAAGTTTACTATGAATTAATACAATACATTATCCCTTAAATGTCACCCTTAATATTTTGAACATGTTCGTTCGTCTTGGCTCAAATCTACTTGCTGTTAAACTTATCATTCGGATACTTTGCATTAATTACAAGTGAGATAATAAAATATTTAATCTCGAATCAATATTGTTTGTCCAATTATTTGCCCAAGTTAGTTTTGGTATTGAAGTAAAAGTTTATGCATTCGCTATACAGTGGCTGGTTGTCACGAAGATGACAGATTTGACGTGTTACCCCCTTTTGCAGCAACTTTCCTCTGCAGACAGGGTGCCCATCCTCAATTAAATTGCCCTCAGGATTCATGTAATAGCCAAAATATCACCACATCTCAGATTTTGTCCTCTTGGACGGCTGAAAAATATCCCGAGCGCTGTCACTGCCTTCTGCCTTGACTTCGGGTGAAAAAAAAACAACGTTGCATGTGCGCACCTGCGTCAGACTGATTCTGGCTGGACAGGATTTACCGTGAGTTTTCAAAATCACGGTAATCAAAGAAGGTTTTAATGAAAATTTTAATTTTAAACGGTCATATTAACCGTACGGACATTTTATTGTGGTTTACCGTGAAACCGATAATCGTCCCATCCCTATGTGAAGGCAAACAATGTATTGTAACTTAATAATGTTGTTAAGTAACAATGTGTTGTTACTTAACAACATTATTAGGTCTGTGATATTTAGCTGACTGCTGGTAAGCTAACAAATTCATAGTTTCACTTAAAATTAACTGCAGGCTGCCTGGCAAGTTAGCAAGTAGATTCTACCTTCATGGGTGATTCCGGTCACTGTATCATCTCCCTGCTGAAGAGATGGGCTACGTACTGGGTTCAGTCCAGCAGAAACTTTTCTCTCGACATGTCACTCTGATTGGCGCAGGCTGTTCCAATGCGCGCTGCAAATTTTCAGTTTATGGAATATTCATACATCGTTCCCGCCATCCGTCCACACAGCTGCGCTTAAAATGAGGATAGGCTACAATGTTGTAAGCTAATTGATATACTGTAGCATATACCAACACTGAACTGCTTGGATACTTACAGTATCTTTAGGGAAAACATATAACTTATTCTTAAATGAGGGGAAAAGGTGTAGCCAATCGTGACAACACTGAAAGAAAACGAGTTCATAAAAAAGCTTATACTTCTGTATACTTGGGACAACACTACAGCTCTTGGTGGGTGGGGTGTCACAGTGATTTGCGACTAATGCGACAAATTTGAATTTTGTAGCGAGTAACGACTGTGTTTTGGAAATTAAAGAACTAAAAGTATCAATTGTAATAAAATGTAGTGAAGTAAAAGTACAAAGTTGGCTGACAGAAACATACTCAAGTAAAGTACAGATACACACACACACACGAAAAAAACTTAAGTACAGTAACAAAGTATTAATACTTAGTTACTTTACACCACTGTGAATAACCCTTTCTGTTTGTTTATTTGAGCACTCCTGGGTAGTGTTAATGAGCTTGCTAGATTCATGTTTGCTCTACCACATCTGCTCTACCACTAAAATTAATTAGCCAGCTAGTTAAATATACTTGTCGTGCAATGTTGAAGTGGATTCGATTAAATAGACCCTTTAAGCTGGATTGCGACCAAACACCGGCTTTTTGATAAATTAGAGCTACTTGCTGTGGGAGGAACTACGCCAAGAAGCGACTCAGACTGTGCAGGAGCGCACTGATTTCCTGATCCAGGTCTGGGAGGAGATCCCCAAACACCATCCCCCGTCTCATTAGCAGCATGCCCAGATGTTGACGGGAGTGCATACAGGCATGTGGGGGCAATGTACACTACCGAGTCACATTATTAGTTGCTGTGATGAAATTCTTGCAAGTTAAGACTTGGGATGGGCATGCAGAGGTCACTTTAATGCAGAGTTCTGCATTTTCTATGCAACAAAAATGAAAAAGCAGAAAAAATATTATCTTGTGTTTTGAAAATGTAGGTGTGTCAGTAGGGTGACCAGAAGTCCCACGAATCATAAAACTTTATGAATGCTGATGCAATACAGCAGCCTGTATTCTAGCTAAAGTTAGCTGAATTGCAACAAACGTGTTAAGAATGCTGATGCAATACGGTATCATATATACAGTTCAGCAGAGGCAGGTTAATTTTTGATTTTTTTATATTCATTTATAAGCCGTAATAATTGCAGTTAACAATATTTTGGAAAATGCGTAATATCAGCCGATAATATCAGCTCGCCGATATATCGGTCGGGTTCTAGTATTTTCAAGGATGAACTCTATATTTACATCAGAAAAATCCCAACTCACTGTAACAACCACAAAGGCAATGCTATTTGTTTGAGTACATTTTGGATTAAAGTGCACAGCTTTCAAACTCATTAAGACAAGCAAACATTTAAGAAAGATTGCCTCAAGTGAACTTGGATTCCACACCCCAAGAATCAAATGAACGAAAGTGAATAGGCCTAATTCTGTTTGTTTTTATAGTGTTTGCTTTGTACACTTGAAGTGTAGACAATGTTAATTTTAGAAAGTATTAATGTTATCCGGGGTGCACATTCTATTTTATTTAAGAAATTCATTATCACATAAATATGTTTTGATCTATAGCTTTGACAGTTGAAACAATTCATCTTCTTTTTCAGAGACGTAGATAATTTGTTGTTCTAAATGTAACGCTCTTGCTTTAATCCAAATAATTCTGTGTAAACGCAAACATTTGAATGTAATAAATGCAATTTGTGGCCCACATTATGGTAAATGTTTTTTCCTGCTTAAAAGTGAAACAGCGGGGGTTTGATAAGCAAACTGATTTATCCAGCTGTAGTGCATATGGCAACATTTTCAGTTAATACAGCTGAGTTGTAATAATAAGTTGTGAATCTGTCTATTGAGCAGTTAGGATTGTTTCAAACTATAAACAATAATGTGAGTGATTGATGGAATATTATAAATCTACTGAAATGCTCATGGTTCAATAACACACAAAATACTTACTGTATAGCGGCTTTACCCGCATTCAAAAACTAGGTTTTGAATCCCCACTTCAATTATGAGTATCAACTATTATAATCCGATGTATTACGAAAACACGTTTGACAAAATTGGAACTAAAGAAATCGTAATTGCTCAGTGAATAATGACAGTTACACATCTCAGTATTCATTGAGTAGTTAGGTACCAGAACTTGCATTTTTTTCTAAAGCTCAATTTCTATCGAGCACACTACAATAGCATATCCTTCAGACTTTATTACTGTAATTTGTTATTTATAAATACACATTTTCAGACATCATTATATAGGCCTATTTCCACATTCATTTTTTAAATTAGAACGCAGGTAAAATCTTAGACAGGTTTTTAAGTCTGTTGTTTGAAAATGTAGAATTCTAAAAGCTAACGTGACCTCTGTCATGGTTAATCAAATATCCTAAAGTAAGTTATTATTTGTTAACTTTGTCATACTTTTTAGAGTAGTTGTATGTTCAATGAATTCTAATAGTTATGATGTTTGACATTATTAAAAAAGGCAAAAACTTTAGGCCATGAGCCTGGTTGTGCTGCAGTTTCCTTTTATTTGGCGCTTAATCCTGAGAAAATGGCTAGCAAGTCGAGCGAGGCGTGGTGGTATTTCAATCAAGTTGATGACCAAAATGAATAGATTAATGATATTATACAAGGTGAGCAAGGAAATATTGGTCTTCCTCCACTATCTCTAGCAAGGTGTTCATAGTTTGTCAGCCTAATTACTGCATACATTTTTCAGGGTGAATTTTAGAATTGCTGTATGTAGTTTTATGATTATTGAGGCTGATTGGGAATTTATATTGTATTACAATTCAATTACATAAGGCTAATTACATAACAAACGGCAGCAGCATAAAAAAAGATTATCCGGATATTCCCTCCAAGAAAATTAGATGCTATTCGAATAGGGCTGAGATAAACTATTATTTTTTAAACGATTAATCTAGCAATTCTTTTTTCGATGCATCGATTAATCTAACAATTAGTTTTTTCAGTCCGATTCAATTATCGATTATCTCCCTATTACTTTACTAATAATAGCAATTTATACATGTAATATAATAAACCAACAACAAAGAAACACAAAGATTTTTCTATGTATCCACCTCAGCCCATACGCTATGCTCTTTGATTAAATATCAACAAGTAGGCTAATTAAATCCTATGTGTGTAACATAAACGTCACTTACGCAGTCACTGCATGACAGTGAACACACAGTTACATGCCAGGACTATTACGGGTGCCAATACTCCGTTTAAAACCGGAATAGTCCTGGCATGTAACTGTCCTCACTGTCCCATCGACGACAATCAATGAAGACATAATGTTATAACTGTTTGTTGACTTAGGTTGCATAAGCGTGTCATTTCACACCTTGAATACATGACTATATTACATATAGTAATTATTACACTCGACAACGCATTAATTACACTCTACAACGCATTATAGCCTACTCTATCATAGAGTGGGGAAGTGGGGAGTTGGAAAAAAAACTTACATGGCTCTGTCATCTGCAGTTGCTCCCGGGTGGCGCCTCTTCTGGGGCCGCTTGCACCAACTGGACGTAAAAACGTTGGGCTTAAATCCTAGGTCGGGCGTAGTTACGTCCGAGGTTACGAGTGTAATTTACACCTGTTGCACCAAATAAAAATAAGACTAGTCGTAGCTAAGTCCAGTGTAATTAATGCTCGTCCGTGAGATCAGAATATTTTTAGTGATATAGTTGCTAGGCAGTTTTATTTCCTTAATTAATCCAACTAGATAAAATGGAAAAACACAGTTTTAAACATTCCAACGTTGCCCCCTGGCAACCGTTTCGCTCCATAACCCACAGATTGTAAAAGAAAAGAGTAGCTACCATTAAAATACTTGCCTTTTATTGGTTTGTATGGTTAAAAATATATTATTTTTATTTAATTGATCCCTCAATTCGATGTAGCTGCAAGAGCATTAAAAATAATAAATCCTGTTTACGAATACAAAGCCAAAGAATGCGTGCGGGTCGATTCTCCCAACTGTTTTGGAGTGTGTTGCGGTCATCACATTTAAATTAGTGTATATTAAAAAATAAATAATTGCCCAAAGATAAACATGAAAATGTTTTAATAATGTGTTTTCAATATAGTACAGGGTGAATTGAGTTTTTTTGCATTTTCCATATCGTCCCAACTTGGAGTTGTTGTACTACTTGAAAATGTTGTTTAGAATGCATGTCAGCAGAGCATGTCAATTTAATGATGTGTGCTGCACCTTCTTATAGAACCACATACAACAGCGTTCATCGCAGGACAATGTGCAGCATGGGGATTTACCATACATGCCAGAGTAGTGGGGAATTGTGTGTTACAGAGAGACTTGTATGTCTTGTCAGGACAAGATGATGTTTTTCAATTTGGATGTGATATCTTTAACCTAGATTCATCACATTGCAGGTTTTTTCCCTGAATTTAAGTTTACCATCTTGCTTCGTCTCTGGATATACACACAGATTTATATAAAACATATTTTACTATGGAGGATCAAGTCTGCCAAAATAATAAATAAATGAATATATGCATCAAAAATGTTTATGCATGAAAATATACATAAAAATATAAAATTATACATATTAATCAATATTACTTCTTTATTTATTTCTGTGATCATTTATTTCTGCATTTATTTATTTCTGTATATATATTTTCTGTATTTGAACATCCTTAATCTAATGAGGCGGCTGTTAAAGTATGTCACGGTGTCACCTTTCTCCCATTGGTTAATCAGGTTGTGAAGATCGATTTTACATGCCTAGATTACTACGTTAGTAGGCTTCATACAGTCTCTTGCCAGAGATTTGAGTCTTGGCTAACCTAGCTGAAAATGCTAGCTTTGATTATTTACTTTTTCACATGGAGGGTCTGGCTGAAAGTGTATTACAGTAATCCGCATCTAATGACACAAGTTGACCTTGTAGTGTAGGAATTTGGATGAAGTGTGAACATTGTCTTAATTTTTTGATATGATTCCGTTAATGTCGGAGCACACGGACGCCCTTCTCATACACTGCCAATCAGTGGCGGCACCAGAGTATTTTTTTAGGGCTAAACTACGTTGGGGATAATCCACACAGTGGTGGGGCTCAAATCAACATTTGAATTTCAATGTGAATACATACACAATAGAATAGTGCGTATCACCCTTCCCAGTAGCTAGAAATACCACGCCGGACTGACTGTTTTCACACGCAAAATTACATGAAGAGCAACAGACATGGACAGTCACTACTACTGAGTTTAGGCAATAGTCTATTTGCACTATTTCAAATCGATTACTTTGTCTGGCAAACCTGTCCTCTACACACCCAATAGAAGTGGGCAGATTGATCCAAAAATATAGAAATTATATTTTGTTTTTAAAGATCGATTTTTTTCGATTGTTTAAACTTAGCACAGCCAAAGCCAACATTCGTGTTAAAAGCATGTATGAATAGCCTCTGTCAAATCGTCCTTTTGGGAAATTGTAAAATCCTACAGGCTGCTGTTCAAAATAAAGTGCAAATGGTTTAAACCTTGAAGAAATATATGAACTAATAAGGACATTAGAAATTTAACAAAATGTTAATTGTGCCTAACTAAAATAAACAGCTTATTGACAAAAGGTAAAACCAATAACAACATAAATCATTAGAAAATATTTTATTACATTATTATTTGTCTTAGTAGAAGTGTCATTTGCATACAAGGGATACGCCTTAAAATAAGTTAAATTTCTAATTAATTAGGGCTGCATTCATTATGTATGCTATTCAGAATTTCTAATAATAGGCATAGTCATTTTGGCGTATGTTAAACAAGAAAATTATTCAAAGCAGTGCATGTTAGCATGCACCTACATAAGCGAAACTTAAGTGGTAGATTACTTAAAAGACAACTGGGCAAAAGGAACCTAGGGGTTAATAACACATTGTTACAGAGTTGACCATTCTCTGGGATATGTTTACATTTTCCTAGCCACTGTGCATCACTTGTGTTGCTTGCTTTCGGGGGTCTCGGGCCTGGTGTCTGTCAAAGCACTTTGTGACAACTGCTGTTGTAAAAAGGGCTTTATATATAAATTTGATTGGATTAGCATGTCAATCAATCAATCTGCCTAGTTTTGGTGCAAACTGATAATAACCTTATAAAGCTAGTTGTGAGGGCATGGATGAAGTAAAACTAAATTCTATTTTATACCACTAACAAGGCTCAAAATAGCGCTACACTTCCACAGTAGCATAATGAGGCTCCCTACATGCAAACCGAAGCATTGAGAAATTTGTAAGTGTACAGACAGTTTATTAAAAAGATAGTTTAAAAGACAGTACCATTCATGTATACAGCAAGGCGCCATCTTCGGAAAACAGACTCGACCAGTGGAACCACAAACTCCGTGCCACATGAGAATCATCTGTTGATGATTTTGGTTTCCATTGACCGTTGTTACGTTATTTTGTTATCAACGAATTACACACACATATGTTTCCGTCATCAAAAACCACTGTGTGATTTGAGGTTTCCCTTAATTATGTTGATCAGGAGTGTGTGTATATAGGTGAAATTCAACATCATTTTTAGGAATCTGTCAGTGACAGTATTTGAACAACTTTATTAGCTTCATTAGCTAGCACAAATTCCATTCATCTCTTTCTTCAGATTCATTAGCTAGAGGGCAGAGCAAACTACAAATATTTGGTAGCTGTGGTTTCTGTTGGGCTGTAAACCATTTTTTTTAACCTAAAAGCATTTTAGATGGGACAATTTCTATACTATGCATTGTTTATTTTGCCTTTTGAACAGGAATTGCAATAAGGAAAAGACAGAATCATTGCTTGGGTTTGCTCGTTTGTTTTTATTAGATGTGCATTTTTCTGACTGTGCTTTTCTCTGTAACACTGCATAGCACATCTTCATTTTTTTAATATCTATAAATAGTTTTTACAGCTTTTTTAGGCTGGTCACTGAAATGGATAGTAAAGTTGGTCTCTTACCAATAAATTATACCCAGTGTCTTTCAAGTGGGCTATCAACTGTGTCATCACAAAAATAAAATTAACATTTCTAAAATTAACATTTCTATTGTAAAAAAAGTTGTATGATAAGGGCATGAATTAGTAGGCCTACACAAGATTGTTAGGGTAAAATAATTTTAACTACTATACCAGAGACTAATGAAAACCTACAGCAAGACTTGACCTAAAACTTTAAAGTTACTTGACAATGAGTTTATTTCTGTAGGACTAACAGTAGCAGGCATGTTCTGGTACATATATATAGAGGGACAAATCTGAACATAATTGAGTGAGAAACAAGGAAAAAGTCAGTTATAGAAGTCTGTGTGGCTTGTTTTATTCAAATCACTTTGTATCGCTACTGCATGCTTACAATTCTAACTGAATAGTAACTCCACCCTGGGAGCTGTGCCTAATGCTGCTACAAGTTAGTAAATTCTGCACAGGCAGGGTTCAAAATTAACTTTTCATCCACAAGCCAAATGGCTAGTGAATTCAAATTTTACCAGCCAGTCAATAGATTACTATAGTTTTTTTGGCTTGTGAGTGAAGCAAATCTACCAGCCACATGCATATTGTCCTAGCATTTGGCTGGTAAATGGTGGCAATTTTAAAATAATTTTTATACTGGATTTTGCATAACTTAGCTTATTTACTTATTTTTTTATTTGCTCACAGATGAGGAGTGGACATACTTTACATTTTAGTGGAAACCATGTTGGTTATGTGTTTTTATTTTATAAACCATTTTTTTTCAATTAATCTTATACAATGGTTTTTCCAGCCCTGTTATTAATGGGTAGCTAGTTGGACACTGGCAACACTTTAGGAAGTCCTTGTTTAGACCTGTCACAATATGCCATAAATCAATTAATCGCATGATAAATAAAAACTAGCTCAATAATTTTTACGACCACAATTTCCATTTGTTTGTTTGTTTGTTTGTTTGTTTTCCTTGTGTGTCTCTCTCTCTCTACCTAAAGAGACTTTGTTTCGGTTGTGTGTGGTTTTTAATTTCCATTTATTTTATTGTTTTTGATTGTATTTGGTTTTTATTCAAGTGCATTTTTTGAGACTGAGAGTCCACTTTATTTATTGTTTTTGCTTGTTTTGTTCATTTATTGTTGGTATGTTAAATGTTTTCCAGTTCCAGTGTTAAATATTCTTTAGAAATAAAAGTTTATTGAAATTTGAAAAGGTGTACCTGCAATATGCCATTATAATTATATTAGATGAAAATGGTCTTCGAACGACAATATTATCGTTTATCACAATAATTTCTGGGACAATATATCCTCCAGCAAAATCCGTTATCGTGACAGGCCTAGTCCTTGTGTGCAGTTGGGGCACCGGTGAATTCAAACACAGGCGCCCCTTCGTGCTTCAAAATACCCCTTTAAAACACAAGTAGATGAGCACGAAGGCCAAGACTGGCTTTTGATTTACTACTCCCTGCAGGCATTACAGTTTCATTGACTTGACAACTTCTGTTCTCTCATTAGATTTTGTTGCTAATGATCTACAGCTGAACTTCTACCTGCTGTAAAACAGATTGATATGCTGTGTGGCAAATAGTTTATTTCCCTATCGGATTGTAGCTCTGATTTGGCTATGACACACCTGTCTGTATATTTGTCACTGACCTAAATAGAAATCCTAGCTTGGAAAAATCCAGACCCAAATCCGGAGGATATAAGGGTCTGGCTTCGAGTAATGAAAATTACCCAACTCGAGGGGCGGCACCAAGCATGCATTTGAAAATCTCACTGTACGCAATTGGATAACACTACGACCAATCACCAGTGGTTTTTCGCTAAGCCCCTATGGCGGAGCTAACTGGTAGATAAAACTCTTGCCGTATCAGGTCGGCAAAACAGCAAAAACGTCCTTTTTAAAAAAAGGAACAATTCGAGCGCCATCTTCTGTTCCTCTTTTAGACATAAAGCCAAGTCTAACTTGTTCATTGTACTGGCCAAAGCCGTTTTAAACAACTGGTGTTCATCCATAGCGATCTTACAATGTTTACTAATGACTTCGAGGTCGCAGCGCTGTTGTCATCTGTTTTAGACGCCTCTGGCACGCCTGTATCAGATACACCAATGTAATTGGTGCAGCTCTGCTACAAGGGCATAATTAATGAGCAGGATTACTCGGTGCCAGAGTAACTTCCTGAGGAAATTCAAATTGTGCTCTCGTGTGAACTCTGGATTTCCAGGGTATAGAAATCCTGCACTACAGACAAATAATTGTTTTAATTGGGAAATTGTTTTTGAATGGAATCACCTAAATTTTGTTTTTGTTCTAACTCATTCAGCTACTGCTTCTCTGTGCTGGTAATGACATTAACCCTAGTAATCTTCTTTCTGTATTTTGTCTTTAGAATTGGACCAACTTTGTGGAGAAGAGGGAAGAAAGGTTGAGTCAAGTGGAGTCCTGAACTGAAGCTGCCGGCTCTATCTCCTCCCACTGCCAGATTAGTGAGCGTTGTTTGCATCCTGTCTGAGAGGGGAAATTAAGGACAAACCTTTTCACAGGAGAGTCAAATTCTCCATTTGGGGAACTAGTCCAAACGGGTTATATCTGGAAAATATATGTTTTGTTTTTTGTTAAATACTTGAAGAGCTATACACTGGGACACTTCTCATCTGTGACCTACTTACTGGAGTTACAAGATGGCCAAGAAAAACAGCCAGAAGGGTATGTAGGCTGGATTACCATTTGTGTGCTGTGTTTATTAAAAAACAGACCAACTAGCATTGAAAATGTCTCACATGTATGAGAATGTAAATGTATGTGCTCCTAATATGTAGCTATCATAACACACCATACCATGACAAAGAGTGAAAAGGAGTTGACATGGTTGCCAGGCTAAAAATGCACTGGTACACATGCAACTTTAAGTTGGTCAGTTTAGGCATCACACTCTGCTTAAAGTTTTGAATGTCTGGCAATGAAGTTCTGGTATGTTAGATCTCTGAAGGTTGATGGAAGCCTGTTTGGTTTTCCTGCTCTGCCAGTGTACTGTAGACTATGAAAACATTGCCTCAGACCGAACCTTATAACCAGGGAATGCTGCCTTTTGCCAAAACCATTTTTGGAAATGATAGACTATGTTAAAGTACTTATTATTATTATTATTATTAAGAAATCATTTAATTCAAACTGAAAAAATGGGGATAAAGTCTAACTGAAATTTAAGATAACATCCATGCTGTTTCGGTTTTTGGTGTTTTTGCTAAAGGAAGTTTGGTTATTTCATGAAATTTCTGAAATGAGATGGTTCATTAGAACTGTCTTTGTTGAAACTGTTCTCTGGCATTCTTTGCTCATGCCATATGTCTCTTGAGTTGCAGCAAAACAGCTGTTTCTCATCTTATTGAGCTTTGTTCTTTTGGGGCTGTAATACCATCCATCTGATGCGTGAACCCCTGCTTTGCTGACTCTTCTGTTTAGTGAACTGAAGGCCTACCGACACGTTGGTTGAGAATTGTTCATAAGCAGTGAAAATCTCAGGTCACTTGGCCATTTCAATTTATTGAAATTAATAGTTTATTAAGGTGTTTTTTTTGGTTCCAGGTTGAACTCTGATCCTTGCCTATAGGAGTTTCGTCAATTCTTTAGGTGACAAGAAGCAGTCAAAAATATTTTCATATTAATACTTCAGAAGCCATTATTGTCTCACCTTGAAGGGTGTCAATCCATACGGCACTGGCTATTGGATATGCTTCCGTGTACAAAATGACGCAATACAATAAGGTCATCCAGCATCAGATTATTTGCCGGTAAGGAAATAGAAGTCACATTGTTTTTTTGTGTTTGTTCAACATAATTTCTTCCAGTTCCTGTGTTCGCAAACCATTATTGAATCAATGGCAGGCTTATGGGAATGGAAAAACAAACTGGTAGCGTGAACATTAGTAAAATAGTTGGGTGAATGGCCTAATTAACCATGATTCAGCTGAGTGTCACTGGAGGAACTAGGTACTGACATTCCATTACCTATGACGTCAAGGACGACGCGTTGTCTGTCACTTCTATTCTCACTAAAGTGAGAGCCATTCATTCCGGTGCTTCTGGTTCAACGTCTGTAAGACGTCATTTTACTTTCAGTATATACAACTTGTTTGACGATGTATGGTGAGTTTTGTTTTGCAAACGACGTACCTATGCATTTACAAATGACCTGGATCCAGCAACAACGAGCCATTTTTCAAGTAGCTCTTCCTTCTTCTCCAGATACCTCTGGGATGGTATTTGACACTAACTTGAACATCGTCATGTCCCAGGGAGGAACCTTGGATAGGATGAAGGACAAGGTAAGGACTGAGCATGATCAAACTAGTATCTCTGCTAAACGTTCAGTTGTATTTTTTCCTACTTTAGGATGTTACCAATCTGTAAAAATGTGTAATATGCTATACATTTGCTAACAATATGATATGAATTTGGGATTAAACTAATGTCAATGCAATTTGCTGTGTTTTTTTATGTGGGAAATAAATTCTACAAACCCAATTATGAAAAAGTTGCAATTATATGGAAAATGCTAATGAAAAAAAAGAGGAGTGATTTGTACATGTATTTAACCAAAAAACGTATAAAGAAAATATACTTAATCAACTGCATAGTTATTGTTTTTTAAGGTAAATGTTTATTTTGAAATTGATGCATGCAGCATGTTCCAAAAAAGTTGGAACAGGGGCAATATAGGACAAGTAATGGCGATGTGACAAGTAGAAATAAGAAGGTAATATGAAACAGGTGAGGCAATTGTGAAATCATAGTTTATAAGGAGCATTCAAAAAAGGATAGGTTGTGGCTCGCTAATCTGCCAACAGATGCGTCAGTGAATAATCCAACACATGGAGAACAACATTCCACAAAAGACAAATTAGTAGGATTTGGGCATTTCACTTTCTACAGTGCACAACATAAGAGTCAAGGAATCCTGTCAAGTCTCAAGTGTGTAAGGCCCAAAACCACTTCTGAATGCGTGTGATTTCCGATCCCTCAGATGTCACCATCTTAAAATCCTTCATGAGTCTGTAATGAATATTCTGACATGGGCTCGGGAATCATTTGGTAAACCTTTGTCAATCAACACCATTCGCCACTGCATCCAGAGATGCAAATTAAGGCTTTACTATACAAATCAGTAGCCATACATCAACACTGTCCAGAAGAACAGCTGACTTTTCTGGCCTCAGTTTTATTTGAGATTAACTGTAAGTGGAATCATGTTTTGTGGTCCGACAAGTCAACAATAGTTTTTTGGATAAAACAGCCATCAAACTACGCTTGCTAAACTTAACCAACTGTTGTTGTCAGTACCCAAACGCTTAATAAGTGTTAATAAAAGAAAAGGTTATATTATGTATTCGTAAACAGTTGACAGTTTCAACTTATTTGGAGTGAGTTGCAGTCATCAGATAAGTAAAACATCCGATAATGTGTTGTGTTTTTCAATATAGTTCGGGGCGAATTTTTTTTTTTAAATACATGTATTTCATGATGTTTTTTGAAAATCCGTAGTCAATGTAGATGGCTCAATGATTAACTACACTTCAGTGAATGTTTTGCCATCTGATTCAGAATACAATGAGGATGTGACTTTGTGCTTCTACAGTATTAGGCTAGTCTTTAATATAAATGTATGCATGTACTTTTGTGTCTGACAAAGCACTAGATAGTATAGGGAATTATTGATCCATATTATACAACCTTACTATTTTTACAAAATTTGTGAGTTGGTCACTTAAGAGAGTGTATTGTTACAGATTCTATTTTTTTTATTAGTAGCCTACATTTTTAAGTAACCAATTAATCCTGTTACCAGACGTGGTACTGACAGTGTATGACTGCACCCTTGCTGTTAAATGATAGATAAAAATAATGAGGATTTCAGATTTATGAAGAGAAATTTAGGGTAAAGTGTTTTTTAATAGCTTCTGTTAGATTAATTTAAGCTTGGGGAAAGTGTTATTGCTGTAACTGTAATGTTATGCAGTACAGTGTTTTCTGTTCATGATCTTGCGTCATGGATCAAAATTGGCCATAACAATTTCTTCAGAAACTGGTAAGTACAGGCAATTCTGATTAGGTCCGTTAGGGTTCATTTTAAATGGTTAGGTCCACTAATGTGTTAATGTGCAATCTATATTTGTAATTGTAATCATTTCTGCTATCTCTGTCATTTTCATTTATCTATTCAATGCCAGTAATTATACTAGTCCCATCTGAAAGGACATTTGTTGAGTTTGACAATTGGTACTTGCAGTTTGAGCAAGAAAGTAATAAAGTGAATGTGGTTTGTTCCAGTGGAAAGTGAAGCAGCTTGAAAATGAGTAAAGAATGGATCTGTAGTTGGGTTTCTTACACTATAAGAAGCAAAGAGTAATTTAATTCTTACCCGTCTTCCCACAACATTTACCCGTCTTCCCACAACATTTACCCGTCTTCCCACAACATTTACCCGTCTTCCCACAACATTTACCCGTCTTCCCACAACATTTACCCGTCTTCCCACAACATTTACCCGTCTTCCCACAACATTTACCCGTCTT
>JACXGM010026591.1:0-14815 GCA_016801145.1 Umbra pygmaea
TCTTTTGCAGGTGTTTAGAGTTAATTAGTTGATTCAGATGATTAGGTTAATAGCTCGTTTAGAGACCCTTTTCATGATATGCTAATTCTTTGAGATAGGAATTTTGGGTTTTTATGAGCTGTATGCCAAAATCATCAGTATTAAAACAATAAATGACCTGAAATATTTCAGTTGGTGTGCAATGAATCTAAAATATATGGAAGTTTAATTTTTATCATTACATTATGGAAAATAATGAACTTTATCACAATATGCTAATTTCTTGAGAAGAACCTGTACATGGTAAACAAACAGGTGGTCACATAAAGGCTGCCTACCTGTAAAGGTGAGCCGAGTACCATTCCCAATCTCAAAGACCTCATCTCTCCACTTTCCACAGTAATACAGGCCCAGATTACCGTCTGTTATGTTCCATATGGTGAGGTCAACAGTTGGCACAGCTTTGTTATATACAGGCACAAAGCGACCACTTTGAGTTTTGGATACTAGATTCTCAACTGGCATTACAGTGGTAAATGTAGCCAGTAACAGCGTGGCATTGGGATGCAGAACAAACCACATGATGTCAGATATCACAGTGATGTCACATTCTAGTTTAACAGTGTCCCCTAGTGACACCTGTTTCACAGTCGCTTCGGCCATGAGCCCTACCCAGAGCATAGCACCTGGAAAAGTAAGAGCGAGAATTAGCATAGGGTGTGTCGAATGGGGCTACAAAATTGGCCTACATATCTGTAAAAAAGCAATATAATAAATACATTGTACATGACATAAAATGTACATCTTTTTAATTTGTTAGAGTAAACTCCTAGTTACAGGACCCCTTTTTTAAAGTTTATACAACCATAAACTTGTGCCCAGGTTGTATTGTGCACAGTATAAACTCACCTAAAAGATTATTAGGAACACCATACTAATACTGTGTTTGACCCCCTTTCACCT
This sequence comes from Umbra pygmaea, assembly GCA_016801145.1. Classification (NCBI taxonomy): domain Eukaryota; kingdom Metazoa; phylum Chordata; class Actinopteri; order Esociformes; family Umbridae; genus Umbra; species Umbra pygmaea. The sequence continues at coordinate 943 of JACXGM010026591.1, forward strand.
TCAGAACTGCCTTAATTCTACGTGGCATTGATTCAACAAGGTGCTGAAAGCATTCTTTAGAAATGTTGGCCCATATTGATAGGATAGCATCTTGCAGTTGATGAAGATTTGTGTGATGCACATCCAGGGCACGAAGCTCCAGTTCCACCACATCCCAAAGATGCTCTATACAGTAGTACTGTGAACTCATTGTCATGTTCAAAAAAAAAATCTGAAATAATTCGAGCTTTGTGACATGGTGCATTATCCTGCTGGAAGTAGCCATCAGAGGATGGGTACATGGTGGCCATAAAGGGATGGACATAGTCAGAAACAATACTCAGGTAGGCCGTGGCATTTAAACGATGCCCAATTGGCACTAAGGGGCCTAAATTGTTCCAAGAAAACATCCCCCACACCATTACACCACCACCAGCCTGCACAGTGGTAACAAGGCATGATGGATCCACGTTCTCATTCTGTTCTCATTCCAAATTCTGAATCTACCGAAACAGAAATCGAGACTCATCAGACCAGGCAACATTTTTCCGGTCTTCAACTGTCCAATTTTGGTGAGCTCTTGCAAATTGTTGCCTCTTTTTCCTATTTGTAGTGGAGATGAGTGGTACCCGGTGGGGTCTTCTGCTGTTGTAGCCCATCCGCCTCAAGGTTGTGCGTGTTGTGGCTTCACAAATGCTTTGCAGCATACCTCGGTTGTAAAAAGTGGTTATTTCAGTCAAAGTTGCTCTTCTATCAGCTTGAAGCAGTCAGCCCATTCGCCTCTGACCTCAACATCAACAAGGCATTTTCGCCCACAGGACTGCCGCATACTGGATGTTTTTCCCTTTTCACACCATTCTTTGGAAAACCTAGAAATGGTTGTGCGTGAAAATCCCAGTAACTGAGCAGATTGTGAAACACTTAGACCGGCCCGTCTGGCATCAACAACCATGCCACGCTCAAAATAGCTTAAATCAACTTTCTTTCCCATTCTGACATTCGGCTTGGTGTTCAGCAGATTGTCTTGACCAGGACCACACCCCTAAATGCATTGAAGCAACTGCCATGTGATTGGTTGAGGAGATAATTGCATTAATGAGAAATTGAACGGGTGTTCCTAATAATCCTTTAGGTGAGTGTATATTAGATTGGACCACTTTCCTCTCGATGTTGGCCTTGTGGCAGGGACTTTTTTTAATCATTTAGATTTACTGAGTAATATCACTGCCTGGCATGTTAAATTCCAACAGTGAGGCACAGGACATATGGGGGGAGGGTGTAATGGTGTATTGATAGTTCAAATTAACCGATTGATTGGTGCCGGCAATTTCTGGTAATACCCCAAAGTCACATTTAAAACAAATGTCCACTACACCCTCTGTGAATTGGAAAGTGAGGTACAAAAATATTTTGATTAATGGTAGCACTTTTTGAAGGAATATCAGCTTTAATTTAGGGATAAATGTTTAGATTTCATGGCATATACACTGCTAAAAACAATTAAGGGAACACTCAAATCACACATCGGGTCTCAATGAAAGAAACATATTACAGATCAAAATCTTTACTGTACATTGTGTAATTCGTTAAGAACAAAATTACATAAATGCAGTCGATGGAAACTAAAATCACCAACCAATTGAGGGCTGGATGGAAACTCACATCAAAGTAGAGAATTGAAATCACAGGCTGTTCCAACTCGTGTGAATTTCATCACATCAACTCATAATGTGAATGAGTAGTCTGTATGGCCCCCACATGCCTGTATGCACTCCCAACAACGCCTGGGCTCCTGATGAGAGGGTAGATGGTGTCCAGCGACATCTCCCAGACCTGGATCAGGGCATCAGTGAGCTCCTGGACAGTCTGTGGCGGCTTCAGAGGCACCGATACATAATGTCCCAGACGTTCTCAATTGGATTCAGGTCTGGGGAACGTGAGGGCCAGTCACAGGCATCAATGCCTTTATCATCCAGGAACTGCCTACACACTCTGGACACGAGGCCGGACATTGTCCTGCACCAGGAGGAACCCAGGGCCCACTGTATCAGCGTAAAGCCTAACGGTGACTCTGAGGATTTCATCCCGGTACCTAATAGCAGTCAGGGTATCGTTGGCAAGCACATGGAGGTCTGTGTGACCTGCAAATTCGGAGTTCCCTGGCAAATGCCAGTTGAGCTTCATGTGGCTGGGCTGCGAGCACAGGTCTCACTAGTGCAAGGATGGGCAAACTACGGCCCGTGGGCCAGATTCTGAGAAGTCAAACAAGGAAATGGTGTTACAAAACATTTTCTGTAGGATACACATGTAACTGTGTAGGGGGCATTGCTATAAAATGCAGCACTCCACTTGGTTTCACAAGGTCAATGTGGCCCTCAAGCAAAATCTTTGCCCACCTCTCCATTGGTGGAGGTCGGGCCCTCATGCCACCCTCATGTAGTCTGTTTCTGACAGTTTGGTTTGAAATATGCACACCGGTAGTCTGCTGGAGGTCATTTAGTACGGCTCTGACAGTGCTCTTCCTTTTCCTCCTCACACAAAGTAGCAGATATTGGTCCTGCTGCTGGGTTGATGCCCTTCTATGGCCCTGTCTAGGTCTTCTTGTGTAAGGGCCCATCTCCAGGTATCTCTTTTATGCTCTTGAGAGTGTACTTGTACTGGGAGACCCCAAGGAAACCTTCTTGTAACGGCACATATGGATGTACCATCCTGGATGAGCTGGACTACCTGTGCAATCTGAATGAGCTGTTGGTACTGCCTCATACTTCCAGTAGTGATAAGGACACTAGCAAAACACAAAACTGAGGAAGAATCAGTCACTAAGGATAAGGAGAGAGCAATAGTTTGTGGCCACCACCTGCAAAACCATTCCTTTTTGGGTGTTGTCTGTTGCCTCTCAAGTGCACCTATAGTCACTTTCATTTGCACCAAAACAGGTGACATTGATTCACAATCATTTATACTTTCTAAGTGGACAGATTGATATCCCTGAATTTTAATTGACTTGGTTTTATACTGTGACGATTTTTAGCAGTGTATATTAGTATCGAGTAATTTAAGAGAATACATTTGATTTGCACCAATTAGTGTTTTGTTTTTTACAGTAATAAAGGTAACCATACAGTCAGGACATATCCAGACAATGGCTAAATTATCACTATTTCATGTTTGGCCAGATTTGACCAGACCAACATTGGCAGTAGAAGTGGGTAAGATTACGAGTATAATGCTGGGTTCGGCAGAGTTTTTAAGAAGTTCCTTATTAAGAACAAAATGACCAGGTAAATTAAGTTAATACCTGTGAATAACCTGTGATCTATAAAATGAAAACGAAGAGTAAAAAATGACTAGATATGGTCATTGGTTAGAAATGAACAACTCTTACCAGGTAAATCGGGTTCTAACTGCTAACTTCCCAAAACAGTTGAATCCAGAAAAGTACTTTTACTTTTACTAAAAGCGGACTGGAACTGAAAAACTGACTTTGAAGCACAGACCTTTATAATTCGAGCCATAACAACGGAACTACTTTCTATTACATGTTCAGCTTACAAACGCTGTAAAAACAGAATTTCATGATATTTAATAAATTCCAAAAAAATGATTTAGAGCTCTGGAACAAATCAAGGTACCACTGCAATTTTTTTTCTTTAATAAACCCCATTGTAAACCTCTGGAATGTGATCAAGAAGAAGTTGATAGGTCACAAGCCATCGAAACAAAGCCGAGATGGTTGAACATTTTCTCCAGGAGTGGCATAAAGTCACCCATCAATGTGATACTGGTGAAGAGCATGGCAAGATACATGAAAGACAATTTTTATCTTACAATTATTATTATTCCACCAAATATTGATTTCTGAACTCTACATAAGTTAACACATTTGTATTGTATTGTTTAAAAATTAATATGAACATATATTCTTTGCATTGAGGTTTGACAACAGCTTCAGTTGTCATTTACTGCATTTGATTGGCAACTGTTAGTTATTAAAGAAGATAAATAATGAGACATCACCACCTTTACAGCTAGGGTTGCAAAGGGGCGGAAATTGTCTGGTAAATTTCCAGAAACTTTCCATGGAAAGTTACGCTTGGGAATTTGGGAAACATTCTAATTTGGAAACTTTCATGGGAAATATCTATAGACATTTTGTTTTTTACATTTCATAACAATATCAGTAATATCCCTTTCATCCACTGCTCCAAAATTTGTTCACTTAGAAGACTGAACCCACTGTCACGTTGACATGCTAGATTTGTGAATTCTTTCACAGCAAAGCTCTTGCCCATAAAACAGCTGGTTAGTCCGCTAGAGTGCTTGAGAGGAATGTGAAAAATATACGTTTTTCATGTTTAACATCAATTTATAATAATCACACAGACCGCTGAATTTCAAAAACACTTGTTTTAGATTGAGCTTTATTTGTGAAAACTTTCACAGTTCATTTTGGGTCAGTTAACCTTTCCCTGAGTGTTTAACTTCACTATTCTTATTTGTTAAAGTGTGAATCTCATACTCAATAAATGAAAAGTTTTATTGAAATGTCAGTGTAAAAGGGCTGAGAAACCCTTATACAAGATACACTTAGCTTGTTATGATAGAAAAAATAGTTCAGTTTAAAAGGATGTATATAAGGTTTATTAATTCTTAATATTTGTTTTAGCAAAAGCTTTCCTGTGAAAAAATTCACAAATCTAGCATGTCAAAATGACAGTGGGTTCTAAGGGTTCTAACTTACTTAGTTCTTCTAAGTGACCAACTTTTGGAACTATACGCAATTTAAAATTAAAGGCAGTATAAAAAACACTGATTTCAGACCGGAGGAGTGCAACACACAAATTCACAAATCCTGAATAACGGCATGAGATATTATTTGCATGTCTACCACACTGCACTGCAGGACAGCTAACTTACGTTACCGCAACATTCAAAAAATGTTAGCTCAATGACACCAGCATAGATTCCAACCCTACCAGAAGGTTTTTGGTAGCTACTTTATGTAGGCTAATCCACATTGTTACTCAATAAGAGAAAAACTTTTTTTTCTTAAAAAAAAAACATTGGGTTTTGCCATGTTGCAGGCTAAACATATAATTTACAATTATGTGAAGGTCCTCTGACCAACTGTTTAAGGAAATAAATATCCAGCAGCTCAGTGTAATTTGGAACCCAAGCTTAGGGAAGGGTAATGGGTTAATTACAGTGCACATACTGTCTAACAATAAGTACTTAGCCACATGAACAATAAGTACTTAGCCACATGAACAATAAGTACTTAGCCTCATGAACAAAAAATTCTTAGCCACATGAACAGTAAGTACCAGTAAACTAATAGGCGATTTTGTAATATAACTACATAAGTACATAACATGCTTAGATTTTAAAATGGTGAGAGTAAAGAAAAGTTATCTTATAATCATTATTAGATCACAATCTATATAAATGCTTATAAAAAAGACTCACTGTTTATGATCATTACCGTTCTCATTATGTGTTGTACTGGAAAATGCATCCTCGCCTTATTTAAAAAAACTTTTACTCTGACAAATTGAAAGTATGGTAGGTTTTAGCAAGTGACAATTTCCTAAAATGTTTCCTGTAGACACATCAGCCAATCAGACAGAAAACTGATTTTCTGAACAGTGCTTAGCTGGTGGGCTTACATTTTTCTTCACATAGCAAGGTGTGGAGAGCAAAAAAAGCACACACTTTCCACTCGTAAATCACAGAGAAAAAAAATCACATCCTATTTGGTATTATTTAGGTTACTGACAGGAAACAATGAACAATAAAATGGCTCTAACAATTCTATGTTGTGGGTATATGTTTTTGTTTATTTCAGATACAAAAGTGTTTATCTTTGACTAGGTGGAAGTAGAGTGAAATGCTAATAGTAATTAATATTGTCTATGTTTTCCTTAAAGGTTTCATGCTCTGGGAGTCTTTTGGAGCAGATCAACAGGAGTTGACAGTTAAACGAGGGGAAACAGTCACCCTTGTCTGTGACATCGACCTAGATTATGAGATCATGTGGTTTGTTTTTCGTCCGGATGATTCCCTTTCAGTGGTCAATACTATAAGGATTGATAAAAACCTGAACCTCAACAAACATTTTGATGTGCGTTTTAAGCCGGTAAATAACACAGACTTGTTCCGAAGCAACCTGAGCATAGTGAACATCTCAGACAGTGACGTGGGTCTGTACTACTGTGCTGAACAGAGGGCTGACATGATTATGTTTGGAAACGGGACCAAGCTCTCCCTTACAAGCGATGGTGAGTAAATTCTGCATTATGACATATTAGGAAATCATTTTCTATAGCTTTTCAAGCACAACTTTAAAGACCTTTACCATATTTATTCTTGGATATATAAAGCATGATTTATACATATACTGCCAACCATTATAATACCAGCCTTACATGGCTACCACTAGAATAGAAAACCATTGTTTTTATTCCTCCAACTATATTCTCTAGGTTGTTTACTAGCTTTATAAGGTCTGCCTGACACCCACAGAGGTATGTAACTGTTTTAATATAGCTAAAACAATTGGACCATTATTATTTCATCACTGACTTTCTTCTTATTATTATTATTTCATCACAGGACTACAAAACTTACACAAACGTAGGCTTTAATCTTGTCTGTTTTCCCCTAACCAGTTGTGGAAATGGATTTCTTCCTTCCATTCAACTTTGAATTTGCACTGGCTTCTTAACATGATCCCACACCTCTGTAGAAAACACTGGCAAAGACATTTACCTAAATTCATGGTTTTGCAAATGGCATGTAAAAGTATCTGAAGAATTACTCAAAAATGCTACCATAAATAATTTACAATTAATGTTAAATTTCAGGATTATGATTTTTATATTGTTACAGTGAGGGAATTTTTTTTGATCCCCTGCTGATTTTGTACGTTTGCCCACTGACAAAGAAATCATCAGTCCATCATTTTAATGGGTTTATTTAAACAGTGAGAGTGAGAATAAAAATAAGAAATACAGAAAAACGCATTTCAGTTGTTAATTGATTTGCATTACAATTAGTGAAATAAGTATTTGATCCCCTCTCAATCAGCAAGACTTTTGGCTCCCAGTCCCAGGTGCTTCTTAGGCAGGTAACGGGCTGAGATTAGAAGCACTCAGTGCTCCTATTGTCAACTTGTTACCTGTATAAAAGACACCTGTCCACAGAAGCAAGCAATGAATCAGATTCCAAGCTCTCCACCATGGCCAAGACCAAAGAGCTGTCCAAGGATGTCAGGGACAAGATAGTAGACCTACACAAGGCTGGAATGGGCTACAAGACCATCGCCAAGCAGCTTGGTGAAAAGGTGACAACAGTTTGTATGATTATTTGCAAATGGAAGCATACTGCGCAGCCTCAGCTGAGCGTGATGACGTAGATGTGATGTGAGCAACATCTCTGAAAGCGGTCATTTTTATGTTAGACGCGCCTGAAGAATCTGCTCCCATTTGCATAGACAGCATTCCCGAATCTTGCTCATGTAGAGACTTGAGACCATAGTAGAAATAGAGAAATAAATATTTTGTTCCGATGGGTTACTCCCTTGACTGTATGCCTCCATGTCCCACCGATTGTCTGCGAGCATCTACTGGAATATACGGTAATTTCTCTACTGTGCGACAGGAAGTCACGTGGTTATGAGACACGAACTAGCATACGTTTACAAAAACTGCTGATACGGGGCCATAACGGGAGGTACAAGGTATTGGAGCTTTTTATCCATAGTCCTGTTTCTTTAGAAATAAACAATGGAGAAATAGAGTCTTTAAGCGCTTCCGATTTCAATTTATTCGCTGTCAAAGTGACCCCTAAACTCATTGGAATGAATGGAATGCTAACGTGAGCTGATAGCCTGGTAGCATCTGAATCGCTACATTCAAGCCTCGACTTCCGGATGAAAAGCTACCGCCTTGGGGGGAACTTGTCAATGATCTCAAGGCAGCTGGGACCAGTGATGGGAATAACGGCGTTATAAATAAACAGCGTTACTAACAGCGTTAGTTTTTTCAGTAACGAGTAATCAAACAAATTACTGTTTTCCCCGTTACAACGCCATTACCGTTACTGACAAAATAAAATGTGGCATTACTTTAATTAAGCTCAATGAAGTGCTAGCTTTCTTTCTGTAGGACCTGCAAAGTTTTTTTCTCTGGTGTGTGTGTGTGTGTGTGTGTCAGGGGGGTGGTAGACAACCACAACTGATGATGATTGGCTTAGAGTACATTTCCATCGTTTGCCAACCAACCAGAGGCAGAGTAGGGCGGGTGTTCACTGTTCAGTTCACACACGCACAGACAGTCGCACAAACGGCCAGGAGTCAGAGCGATGGAAAGTCAAACGAGTTCAAAGGTAGCTTTCGCGAACTGTAAGTACAATAAGCACTACTTTTCCCTTGTTGAGGTAAAAGGCAAGAATGTTTATGTAACGTGCAACTTATGCACAAGAAGGAAGACACTCCACGTCGGTGGCAAGTAATTCGTATCTAATGAAACAACACATCATCACATGCCGCCACAAACTAGTGGCCAAGAATGCAGCTGATAACGTGAGCTCCGCTACAAAAGGAGATTGAGCTACGACATCAAAGCAACTTAAACTAGATTTTTATCCAACACCGCAAACTCTTATAACTCAGACTAATATTTGATGAAGGCTTGTATGCCGAAACGCGTTGGAGTTTTTCCTTTTTGAAGGTTCTTGATGAACTAGCCATATAATAAAGTCTTTTTAAATCAGGAGAGTGCCTTGGAATTCCCTGATGTTTTAATATTTGATTCTATTTAGTGTCCATTTAATTCATTTAACATATTTCATATTGGGGGCTTCCAAGTTATTTGACATACTTGATATTTTAAAGTAACACAATAGTTACTTTCCCTGGTAAATAGTTACTTTTAAAATGATGTAACTCAGTTACTAACTCAGTTACTCTATGTGAGAAGTAACTAGTAACTATAACTAATTACATTTTTAAAGTAACTTGACCAACACTGGCTGGGACCATAGTCACCAAGAAAACAATTGGTAACACACTACGCTGTGAAAGACTGAAATCCTGCAATGCCCGCAAGGTCCCCCTGCTCAAGAAAGCACATCTACATCCTCGTCTGAAGTTTGCCAATGAACATTTGAATGATACAGAGGAGAACTGGGTGAAAGTGTTGTGGTCAGTTGAGACCAAAATTAAGCTCTTTGGCATCAACTCAACTTATGGTGTTTGGAGGAGGAGGAATGCTGCCTATGGCCCCAAGAACAACATCCCTACTGTCAAACATGGAGGTGGAAACATTATGCTTTGGGGGGGGGTTCTGCTAAGGGAACAGGACAACTTCACCCCATCAAAGGAACAATAGAGGGGGCCATGTACTGTAAAATCTTGCGTGAGAACCTCCTTCCCTTACCCAGGGCATTGAAAATGGTTCATGGATGGATATTCCAGCATGACAATGACCCAAAAGACACACTTCCAAGGCAACAAAGGAGTGGCTAAAGAAGATGCACATTAAAGTTCTGGTGTGGCCTAGTCAGTTTCCAGACCTAAATACCATAGAAAATCTGTGGAGGGAGCTGAGGGTTCGCATTACCAAACATCAGCATCAAAACCTTTATGACTTGGAGAGGATCTGCAAAGAGGAGTGGGACAAAATCCCGCCTGAGATGTGTGCAAAACTGGTGGCCAACTACAAGAAACATCTCATTTCCAACAAGGATCTTGCCACCAAGTACCAAGTCATGTTTCGCAAAGGAGTGAAAATGTAACAGGTCTTGAGCCAATGCCCCAATGAACAACATCAGTTGATAGCCTTGAGACTGGGCATCACAGCATAGATCTAGCACCTTCCAGAAGACCCTTATCTCATCAGACCTGTGGCTCTGACTCACATGAGCAGGTCAGCAGGTCTCCTTAAACATTCAGTCATCTTCTAGATCAGGGGTGGGCAACTATTTTTGCTTCAGGGCCACATTAAGTTTTGAAACAAAGTGAAGGGCTGCATTTTATAGTGATGCATAAAAAATAGGAAATGTTATTTCATTATATTAACCACGCCCCTTACACAGTTACGTGTGTATCCTACAGAAAATAAATGTTTTGTTTTGTAACACAATTTCCTTGGTTGGCTTCTCAGAATTTAATCACTGCTGTGTTTCAAGTCTATTTAGTGTACTCGCAGACACCTGCAAAACAAGACAACAGCGCATATGGAAAATAATTTGAGTCAAAAATCGTTTTTCAAGTATAATGAACCATTCAAGGTCTAAGGGGGTTGAAATCCACCTGGCACTATGTTGATATTTTGGCTTCTGAAAGGGTCACACTTTGTCCTACAGTAAAGTGCCTTATAGTTTTGGATTCAGAAGACTCTTGGCTACAAGGCTAAATCAAACCCAAACTTTTGTAAACATTTTCCTGCATGATGCCAAAAAATAGCAAAAATTGTGTGTTTAATTTTTAGTAGATTATTGTAAAATACTTGTAAACCATGATGAACATCACTGTAACATCCATATTGGCATGCCCCAAGGTCTTGAGAACCAGTGTGAGAAATAATTATATTAAACACTGTATGTACAGTAGCCTACATATATTTACTATTTCCCTGTCTGTAGTGTTTTAGTTTACCAAAATCTAGTCAGTAAAAAGTACCCAACTTTGAAATTAGATTTTTCTGGCTGTCATTAATCCACAAGAATGAACCACTCCTCATTATTTGCATTGGCATTATTTTATCAGCAGAACCCCCTCTATCTAACCATATTGGTAACATGTTGGTATTGTGCAGGATGATGTCCTACATCATTGCAGAGTTGCTATTTTGTCATTTTCACTTCCTACTTCCTGTCTGTAATGTGTTTAAAAAAAAAGGTGAAAGTCAAAAACACATGACTGATTTTGAGGCGCGATAGCTCCGGCTTGGATAAACACAAATGAATGTGCCTCCACTCATTTTTTTCGTCTGATTGTCTTCTTTTCAACAGTACCAAGCTTTAGTTGCTAGCAAGTATAATCGTGCTTGACGCTCTAGAGCGTCGGGAGACTGTGGAGGGTTTAAAAAAGCCTTGTGGGCCAGATCAAAGGACCCGGCGGGCCGCATCTGGCCCGTGTCTGTAATTTGCCCAACCCTGTTCTAGATCCTATCAGTCTTGTAACCTTAGATTAAAAGACATGCCAGTAGGCACCCTCCATTAGGTCATTCCTGCTAGCAGGGCTTGACATGAACTTCTTTGGCCACTTGTCCTTTGGACAAGTAAGTTTGTTTTTTATTTGTCCGTAAGCAAAAACTACTTGTCCGAAGCAGACAGTGTTCTTATTATATTAACAAACATCTGTATTTCTGGAAAACAAGCGACACATCTCTCACCTGTGTCATGTTGAACCCATGAAATGTAAGTTAAAAAAAGTACATTTAAAAATTTCCCTTGATTTCAGGGAGGAATTCTTGCAATGGCACCAAGGTCATCGGCCAGGGCATTAAGGCAATCTAGAAAAAATTGCCAACTCAATTTTTCATAAAAGCAGCAATTCAATTCATCACATTTACAACAGGGCCTCAAACTTACATTTTGGTCACATGCTGGCATGTACTATTACAGGCACTCAGACTATTTAGCCCAGAGCTGCCCAACCCTGTTCCTGAAGATCTACTGCCCAGTAGGTTTTCCCTTCAACCCCAGTTGTGGGGAAACTTCTTTATCTTTCATTGAGCTAATTATTTGAATCAGGTGTGCTAAATTAGGGTTGAAAAGAAAACGTACAGGATGGTAGATCTCCAGGAACAGGGTTGGGCAGCCCTAATTTAGCCAATATGATTGACAGCATTTTCTCAAATAATTGATGTATTCCCATTTCCCAGTTAGAAAAAAACATGGTATACTGCTGCATCTGTTTTTACTTCTGTGACAGAGACATAAGATGTGACAAAAGTTTTAGCTACCGCTTTAAGGTTACCATGGTAACAGAAAATATAAAGTCATATGCAAACGTTTAGGCACCCCTGACAATTTCCATGATTTTCATTTATAAATAATTGGGTGTTTGGATCAGCAATTTCATTTTGATCTATCAAATATCTAAAGGATACAGTATTATTTTGGTAGTGAAATGAGGTTCATTGGATTAACAGAAAATGTGCAATATGCATCAAAACAAAATTAGACAGGTACCTAAATTTAGGCGCCATTGTCATATTGTTGATTTGAATAACTATAACTACCTAGCACTGATTAATTAGAACACACAGTTGGTTTGGTGAGCTCATTAAGCCTTGAACTTTATAGACAGGTTCATCCAGTCATGAGAAAAGGTATTTAAGGTGGCCAATTGCAAGTTGTTGTCTCTTTGACTCATCTAAAAGAGTGGCACCATGGGGGCCTCAAAACAACTCTCAAATGACCTGAAAACAAAGATTGTTCAACATTATGGTTTAGGGGAAGGCTACAAAAAGCTATAACAGAGATTTAAGCTGTCAGTGTCCACTGTGAGGAACATAGTGAGGATATGGAAGACCACAGACATAGTTCTTTTTAAGGCCAAAACTGGCAGGCCAAGTGCAAAAACTGCCCACAGACCACCTCCAAATACCTACAACATCTTGCTGCAGATGGTATGACTGTGCATCGTTCAACAATTCAGCGCTCTTTTCACAAGAAGAAGCTGTACGGGAAAGTAATGCGGAAGAAGCCTTTTCTGCAAACACACCACAAACAGAGGTATGCAAACGCACATTTGGACAAGCCAGATTCATTTTGAAAGAAGTTGCAGTGTGTTACATCCCCTAGTACAGATGAAGCAATGGTTGGGTTTACCTTGGTCTGTGTTAGTGTTTTCTGTGCTGTGTTTCTGTTCTGTTCTTTGTGTTTGTTCCCTTTAGTTTGTGTCTCCCACAGGTGGTGCAAATCTTCATTAGTCAATCATCACTTATCACTGACTCCTCCCCTTTGTTATCCGATCTAGTTGATTCCACTCACCATTTCCCATCATACCTTTCTCTTCAATATAAAATTTGACATTTATTTGTTTTTCTCTTTGTTGGTTTTGTTGCCTTGAGCTCTGGCTGTATGGTCTGTCTTTGGTTGTGGTTGAGGCAACTTTGAATTTAGCTCTCTTGCTGCTCATGTGGTTAATCTGGGTCTGGTGATTTTTTTTGCCTTGGCTATTAGTTGTGTTTAAGGGACAGCGTAGTTTGTTTGTATGAGTGGTTAGGCCTAATAGTGGTAGTGTGTTATACTAGTAGTATTATCTATTGTATATTTGTTAAGTAACCCTTTGTTTATTTGTTCACAGGGAGAAAAGAGTAGTTTAGCCCTGCTCCGGAGTATACACTTTTGCCCATAGGGTAACTCCCCTGTCTAGGCACACTAGATAACACCTGGTTGGGCCACCTACTGTATGTTTGGGTAGGGCGCCTTGACCATGTGCCAATTCGATTGTATTGTCTTTTTTGAAGTAGGACTGGTAAGGGGGTGGGGGTGTTTGTTGCTTTCTTTGCTTTGGTACATCAAGTTCTTCTCATCTCCCTACTGTCATTACCTTGGCTTAATGAAAAGCCTTTTGTTGAAACAGTACTTTGTTTTAAGTATCCTTGCTTTCACCCACGACCCCATACCTTTTTGCTGGCAGCAGGGTGGCCTTTGGCAGTGGTTTTGACATCCCAATCCTCTCCTGGGGCCTCATGTATAAACGTTGCGTACGCACGAAAAGCTTGCGTACGCTGGTTTCCAAGCACACGGTGTGATGTATAAAAATTTACTTGACGTGAGAATATGCGGGCCGTCACGGAAACTTTTGAGCAGGCGTGAGAATGTGCGGGCCGTACGCAAAGTCTTGTCTGACTCTGTAACGTGACAAATTCTAACTGAA
>JACXGM010026592.1:0-14814 GCA_016801145.1 Umbra pygmaea
ATTCTGGCAATGATATCCATGGTAATCATAACTTTGGTCCCAGTTGTGTTCTTGCCTCTAGTTAGTAGATCTAGACAACACGGTAACTAGTTAGCTGTTAGCCTTACCTTTGAGCAGACGTATTTATGCCTCGTAATGTTAGACACATTTAACTGGGAGTGGAGCCGTCCACACTGTTTTATCCATTGTAGGCACCGCTGACGTTGTGTTATCGGCTTTGGGAAGGGAAAGAACACAACACCTCCAGACAATCTCTCGGGGTATCTAATGTCCGATTTACAAATGCCGTTGGCGCACCGCTTTACCGTCCTGCTTGGAGTCAATTTTTGTCGAACCTGCTCACATTGTAACGGTTGCTATGATGTGTGATTGGACAATGGCAGTTTTGGGGGAGGGGCCGGCGATAGGTCAATTGCTTTCTATGTGCTAGTCATCAGTATTATCCAATTTTTTTAAAATAGTTTACCATTTTTTCCATCCAAGCCATGGAAATCTGTATCTTGTTCACCCTTTTGATTTAGAGTATTTGCTGTTTCTGACCACTTACCTCATTGTCTGGGCAGTCCATGTACAGTAGGTGTGCAGGTTGAGTCATAGTCTTTCAATTTGTTTTACGTAATGGATACTGCAGGATCTCCTTAGCCTTCAATGTGTTGTTTAAATATGTTAAACCTTTCCGAGTAACAGGCCTTAGAGAGTCTTATGTAATGTTTAACACAGTAAAAACAGTTAACAGTATACAGTACAGTATATATGATTGCTGAGGGCATTAAGATGGATGCAGCAAATGTGTCATGGCCAAGGGGCTGTACCAGGCACAGTTCTAGCAGGGGGGGCAAACATGTTCGCCTGGCAACACTATGTTATGTCGGCAACAAAACTCTGATTTGTCCTCTCAGAATAATAGCACTTGTTTTAATTCATTTCAATTATCATTGTGAAGTCATTACAAAGCTAGTGAATTGTAACCAAATGCAATTTCATTGTGTGTAAAGAAACAAGAGTACTGTATATGAAAATAAAAATAATAAAAAATAAAACATTTAACACGTTTAAAATTACAACGTTTCATTGAAAACAGTAACAAATACGTTGGACACAAAAATTGATTGAACATATTGTCAGTCTCATGTGAAAACGTGATTACATTTGAAAAACATTCACTGTTTTATCCAACAATATAGACAAATTTTAGCAACACATGAACATAGACCCAGTATCTATGCAATGAATTCACAATGATTATTGCAATGAATTACGAGTGTTAATATTCTGAAAGGACAAATCAGAGTTTGTGTTGCCAACATAACATAGTGTTGCCAGGCAAACATGTTTGCCCCCCTGCTAGAACTGCGCCTGGGATGAACATACAGTATATCCAATCAAGAGCTTTACATTTTGGGGATTTAATTAAATGTATGTATCATACTTATTTTCTAACACCCAACTTCACTTAACAATAGTTTGTGTAGATTAGTGACAAAAAAAATGTGTTCAGTTCCACGTGGACTCGTTTGCTTTCATGTACCACATGATTATTACGTCATATCTGTTCTTTATGACCATAAAGTCAGCATCAACATAACATGTTTGGGCACGTTTGTCACGATGGCCAGGACTGGATAAAAGCCATTGTGGCAGTTAAACTGATGGTGTGGTAATAATAATAATAATAATACATTTTAATTGTATTGCGCCTTTCTGAATACCCAAAGCGCTACAGCAGTACAATTCGAAAATAAATACATAAAAATATAAATGATACAATAAGTGGAATAAAATATACTTCCAGTGCTCACAATTAAGATACAAACACTATCTTAAAAAGATGGGTTTTTAATTGTTTCTTAAAACTACTTAAAGTTGGGGCATTCCTTACAGTTAAATGAAGTGCATTCCACCGCCTAGGGGCTGCCACAGAGAACGCTCTTTCACCCATAGTTTTAGTCTGCAAGAACGCTGTTTAAGGAGAAAGGAGTTAGCAGAGCGGAGAGATCGAGAAGGCATATATAGCAGCCGCGGTCGGTGGATCTTAATTGGGGAGGAAGGGCTCGCGTTACGCTCGGGACCGGAGTGAATGGATTGGTGCGCAACGCACAAAACCCAGTGCGTTGCGCACCAACGCACTGCGGTCCCGAGCGTAACGCGAGCCCTTTCTCCCCAATTAAGATCCACCGACCGGGGCTGATATATAGCGTTATTAAATCACATATATATGATGGTGCGGTTCCATGGACAGCTTTAAAATTTAAGTTAAAATAAGAGTTCAATACGGGCATGGACAGGAATCCAATGCAGGTTCCTAAGCACCCCAGAGATATGCTGACGAAAAGGAGTATGTGTAAGAACACGTGCAACAGAATTTTGTATGTATTGCTGGCACTTTATAGATTTTGCTGGTAGGCCAAGATACAGGGCATTGCAATAATCCACCCTAGAGGTAACGAGTGTATGGACAAGTCTTTCTGCATCAGATAATGAAAGAAAAGGCCTAATCCTGGCAATATTCCTGAGATGAAAGAATGCAGATTTTGAAATGGTCTTGATGTGCTTCGAGTGTCAAATGAGAGTCAAAAATTACACCAAGATTGCGAACTTGAGATGATGGGAATACAAAATTATTTTCAAGGTGTAAACTAAAATTTTCACTATTACTGGCCACTGCAGGGGTACCAACTAATAGAACCTCTGACTTTGTACCATTAAATTTAAGAAAAGTCAGAAAGTGTTGCCGAGATACCTCTAATATTAGTTTTTGAGATCGTTCATAACTCAAACCAGGGCAGTCTTGGTACTATGTCCTGATCGAAACCCAGATTGGAAAGGTTCGAAAAGCTCATTCAAGGTCAAGTGAGAGTGAAGTTGGTACACGACAACCCGTTCCAGGACCTTCGCCAAATAAGGAAGATTAGATATAGGCCTGTAGGTAGACAGATCAGACACATCGTACCCAGGCTTTTTAAGACCTGGTGTGATGGCAGTAACCTTAAGGGCTTGGGTAACAAGTCCAGTAACAAGGGAGGCATTGACAATGTTCAGAATGAGAGGACTGATAGATGCCTCTTTGAGAACAGAGGTTGGAATAGGGTCCAAAGTACAATTGGTGGAATTCATCATCATAATTAATTGAGAAATGTAATCCATGGTGACCGTGTTAAAACTGGAAAACCGATTTAATGTGCTATTTAAGAGCAGAATCTCAGGAAGTGGATGGAGAGAGACAGAAGTAATAGACTCCTAAACATTCAAATTTTTTTCTGCAAAGAATTTAAAAAACTTATTGCACTGTTGCACAGAGGAACAAATTAGTGAGTTGGTGGGTTTAAGGAGTTTGTTAATTACCTTAAACATCTTATTTGGATTTGCATTACCATCATTAATAAGTTGAGAGTAGTATTCAGTTCTTGCTATTTTGAGGGCATCACTGTACTGAACCATATCCTTGTCGTACATGAGTTTATGGACAGTAAGATCCAGATATTTTTGATTTTGTCGTTCCAACTGCCTGTTTTGCCTGTGTGGTGGACTATTTAGTGTGTGTGTACTTAGTAAAATTATTTAAACTGTGTTTATGTATGTGTTTTGTTTATGCGCTGACCTCTGGGAACTGGGAGAGTGGTAGGCACTTGGTTACTCATTACGCATGAATAAAGGCACTGGGTGAATACCCACACCGGCGTGTAATGAGTAGTGTTCCGGAATGTTCAGCATGTGTTATTGTGTGTTGCTACCCCTGTCATGGAGGAGAGGAGATATGGAGATTCCATCCCATCCTGAGTCCTTTGCTGTTGCACTATTTTGTGAGTGTACATCTTTGATTGAGCCTTCACCTCATTATGTGTCTTAAAATATTCAGACATTGTTTGAACCAGGCGTAATCTGTATTTTACTTTCACGTCTGTGCCGCATTAGAGCACATGTAGGTATTATATCGAAGATGTGCAGTTCCGATTCACAGTGTATGTCAACAGTACCTGCTCAGAAATATTTCCATATTATCCTGTTCATTAAACATCAAGAACGCTCCTCCCACATTCTGGTCTTCGTTCCTCTCCTCTACACAACCAACACCAACTGTGACAACGTTTCAGTTCATCTTTCTTTTAAGCACATTTCACAGATTGACAAAGACTTGCATATTTTTCAGAAACCATATTTAATTAATGCCTTAATTAACTAAATAATGTGTTCAAGAGCATCATCAGAGTTGCAAATGTAGGGCAAGACACATCATGGGAGTTGACCATTAGTCTAAAAAGTAAACATTATGGTTGCTGGGATTAAGCAACAATACATGGGTGCCAAAATACATGAGTGCCAAAAGATTCTTTTGAAATCCTGATGATATGAGTATTAATTCCATATATAAACTCCTTAGACTTTGAAATCTGCACATCTGCAAAATGCACTTGAAAAAGACACCATGGAAAGCTGGTTAGAATTTTAGTTTGAATCAGTTTAGGATAGTTCTTAATTCCCTAAGAGTGAATTAATGCTTCCAAACGAAAGTGGGTATACATGGTTACTTCTTTCACATATACATAAAATGTAAATTTGGCTTGTTTTGCAGGAATTTCTGTGTCAAAGGGGATTTAGGCATTTCACTCACAGGATTTATTTGATTGTTTTTAACATTTTGCCTCGAATCTCAACTTTTCTGCTAAGGGAACACAACTGGTTTAATTTGATAATTGAAATGTTTCAATGCATGGTTCTGGTTTGAGCATGTGAACAGAGTGGTTAAACGTGGTTGAGGCTCCTGCGGTTTAGCAAACTTTTTTTTAAACCTATCACATAACATTCTACACTCTACCATTGCACATTTTACGTTCCCTCTTCTTCCATATGCTGCACATTTCAAGTGGAAAAAGTCCCTTTTGATTTGACTGACCCGGAGTGTCATGGCACTGATTCTGGCCAAGCACCTGCCTCCACAGAACCTTGTCTGGTTACAATGGAGATGGAGTCCCATCTGAAGGCCCTCCAAGACTATTTAATCTTGGATATTACTGTTGCTCTTGCTGTCCAGATGAAAACATCTATTGATGTGGATCTGGCCCCACTCTCTGCAGCTCTTGATGGGGTTCGTGCAGCTGTTGATGAGGGTGCTCTCCGATTTGAAGGATTCTAGCATGACCTATCTGACTACAGTGACCGGATTGTAGGCCTGGAGTAGGCAGTCACCCATTTGGAAAGCGAAACACCATCGGCTGGTGAAGAAGACTGATGGTCTTGAATCCCATTCGAGACGTTGCAAACTCCGGGATGTCGGCTTGCCAGAGGGTTCTGAGGGGAGCGACCGTTTGGATTTCTTGCTGGGTTCATGGTGAAGATCCTCCCCTCTGTCTTTCAGGGCTCACTGCATCGGCAGACATCCAGCGGGCGTAGGAGATGGCTCTAAACCATGTGTTTTCATAATTCGACTCCAGTACTTATGTGACAAAGAGGCTGTTTTACAGCGGAAGGGCAGAGAGGAGATACTCTAACATGGGCTCTAACATATATTCCTAGACTTCAGACTGTAAACAAGGGAAGGAATTCCATTTTAACAAATTGCTCATTTTACATGCTGAATAACTCCATAATAATTACATTTGGTTGGCTTTGGAAACCATTTATAGATTGCACTTTTATTTTGGAGCTATTTTATTTTCTTCTGCTTGTTGTTGTGGGAGAGTGGCATGTGAAACACTCATCCTTTTTGTATCAACAGCAGTTAGAATTTACATTTACATTTTAATAGTGTAGCACACTATCTTACCCAGAGCAGCTCACAGTAAGTACAAGAAAATCTGCCTGGATCAACTTAGGGTTAAGTGCCATGCCCAATGACACATGAAATGTCAGGAGTTATAATGTATGCTACCATATTGTTCTACTTACTTTACTCTAGGTATCACATTTTCCACAAGATGGCCCTGAAAAACTATGTACAGTAACTGGGATTTACTCTTTTGAATGTTTTTTCAAGTTAATTATTATATTTTTGCCCAGCTCATCTGCTCTTCTATAAGAATGTTTTTGAAACATTTGTCTTACATATCGGCACAGGCAATACCCCATTTACATTCCTGTATTGGAATGTCCAGGATTTAATTAACCCAAACAAAATGTCTCTGGTTTCTCTGTTTTTTCTCTCCATTTGAAAACACTTAAAGCAGATGTAGTATTCTTACAGGTGACTCATGTATACATAATGACCACCCGGGTCTACAAAATTCTACGTTTAGTCAGGTTTTCCATTCTTAGGTGAAGGAGGTGGGGCAACGGCCTGAGCAGCTGCTTTGTGGTTCTATTGATGGAGGCAGCCATGTTCATGTGTACCCAGGTGTACTCTGTGTGTGATCTGCACAGCTTTCTTTGAGGTCACTTTTTGAGAACACTCTAATGCCCAATCCCAATGTTCACACTCAAAGAATCACAGCCTTTAAGCATGTTCTCGCTAAGTCTGTGAGGATTCAGAGCTTAGGGTTTACATTTTAGGGGGGACTTTGGCATTTACATGTACAGAAGATACAGGTGTAGGCTATTTGCATATAATAATACAAAGCATTATTTAAATTAAAGAAATTCACTCTACTGTATAATAATGCAATTACATTAATTCAATGGCAATCTCTGTCCAAATAAATCTATATCCCTATGAGGGATTTAAACTCGCAATGTAAGTAACCTAACTTTCCATGTCAATAAAGTATGTTTGAATTGAATTGAGTTGAGGCATGGAAGTGCTTTCAAATCTTTTTTACATCTCAATGCCAATAGTATTGATTCAATAGGAGAATGTTCTATTCCTCAACCCCAATGACGCATAGGCAAATCAGCACACTCTTAAAAACATAAGGGACAACATAATTATTGTTTTATCATTGCTTTCACATATATAATATCTGGATCAACCTGCTTTGGGAAGTTCTTAATGAAATCCTAAATTACCAGGTAAAGGTAGTTCATAAATAACAATTTACCATAAGGAATCATATTTACTCTGTGTTTTCAATTAATTGGTCGCTGTTTAGGTATGAACTCCTTTTTTTCTACAATTTCAATGCGCCTTCTCATCAGACTGAGATCATTAAAATAAAAATGGATGTTTCAAACTAACAACCTCATGCATCTATTGCATCGCTGACTACCGACTTTAACAGCTACCCCACATTCACTGGTGGAATTTCTATGGAAAACATAACAGATGTTTTCAGCAAGCAGCTCCCAGAGGTCATTTAATGACTTACAAACACAATGCTGTTTGTTAATCATTTTGCTCAAATACAACTCTTCACAGAGGATTCAGGAATGCATTCTGGAGCATGGAGTTTATTCATTTGTTTATTGAATTACAGTACAGTAGAACGAAGAATGGAAATGCAGAATAATATATCTATCCAAGGCTTTATTTAAATTAAGATATTAATTGTGCTGTATAATAATACAATTAGATTTGTTTAATGGTAGTCTTTGTCCAGAAGTGTGTTTTTTTTGCAGAGCCGTTGTTTAATTGTGAATAAATACATAATTTTGGCTAGAGGTTGGCGATATGGATACAAAAAAGTGTCTTGATATTATTTGGCGTTTTGATGTGGATAGCCTATTTGATTATATTTATCTGCTTTCTTAAAGCAGTATTAGGGTATAAGGTTGTGTTCACGCAGGATTCTCCATCTACAAAAAAGGCAACAAAAAAAGTGATGGATCACATCTTACTTGGATATGAATGTCCACGCAATTCATACAGTAATCACTTCAAAATGGCAGTCTCTGTCCAAAAAAAAACAATATCAAAACACCTGCATCAATGGTAAAAGACAAACCCACTATGTCAACTACGTCTACTGATTTTGGCAGAAAACATAAGTGATGTACTTCTCATTCAGGGAGTGTTGTTTTTTAGCATCACTATGGTATACAACAGGTATACAAGCACTAACAAGGATCATCTGTGGATAATTATGGTGAGTTAACAAAGACAAGTGTAATGGAATATTGAAACATGCCCGTGCTTGGCAATAGGGTGAGAAAACCACCCGTGTCACAGTCAACCTCCCAAGGCTGTGACAGTCATGTAATGGATCATTTAAGAATATATGATTTTTGAGGAGATTTTTGTAGATAGTAGCGAATATTTCCAAATGTGGAAGGAATAGATAATGTTTACTGAAAGTAAAACAGATTATTATGATGTTTCTTTCAAATAGTAAATTACAGAAGGATTAATAACCTTTGTTTTTTTCATATTTTTGTATTTTACTCTGAACATTGCATTCTACAAGCTCTCCCTATACAATGTAATACCTGATTAAACCAGATGTTTTACCATAAAAAAGCACCTCCTCTAGAAATGAAAACATGCAATGTTAGCACTTTGCTGATGCAAACTTGATATAATGTACCCCTTCATTGTACTCTTGTCACTTTTATTTTTATTTACAACCCCAATTCCGAAAAAGTTAAGAGAGTATGGAAAATGTTAATAACAACAAGGAGGAGTGTTGTAAATGCACTTTGAAGTGTATTTCAACAAAAGAAATTATTATTAATTTATGTTTTACTTAATCATCTGCATAATTGACGCATGCAACACATTCCAAAAAAGTTGGGACAGCGGCAATTTAGAACTCATAGTGATGTGACAGGTTGAAATAAGAAGGTGATGTGAAACAGGTGAGGCAATCGGGTAATCATAGTATATAAGTAGCCTCCATAAAAGTCCTAGTCCTTCAAGAGCAAGGATGGGTCGAGGCTCACCAATCTACCAACAGACGCATCAGCAAATATTCCAACACTTTGAGAACAACATTCCCCATAGACAAATCTGTAGGATGTTGAGCATTTCACCTTCTAAAGGGCACAATATACTTAAAAGAGTCAAGGAAGGAAGGTCAAATCTTGGCGCTTAAAGAGTAAGGCTCGAGAATACTTTGGTAAACCTTTGTCAGTCAACACCATTCGCTGCTGTATCCACAGATGTAAGTCTATCAAGTTATATTCCTATCTTTATTCAAGAGTGCATTATTTCAATTTGAGAGCATTTCTCACAGATATTACATTCAGAATTTGCAATAATTTCCCTCAAAACCTTGCTCTCACACTCAAATAGTCACTGCTCGCACTTGGATTTGCTCTGCTTGTGCTCGTACTTTCTGCTTGGACTCAGATATGTTGTTGCTTGGATAGATTTCCTGCTCTCAACTTCAGCCTTTCTCCTCACACTCAGGCTGCTTCTTCGTGCTTGCAAATCTTCTCCTCACTGATTTTTCAGCGCTCTCGGAATGGTTATTTTACGATGCTATCAAAATTCCCCAACCAATGAAATGCAAGCTGTAGTGTTGACTAATGAAATGATCCCTGTTCCGTTGAGGTTGCAGACGAGTACTGTACCTCTACGGCTCCTCCACTCCCGCCTTCCAGAATTTCTTTTCATCAGCGGCTGAGCGACGTGCGTTTGTATGAACCATGTGCACTCCCCTCGCCATCTCAAAGATCAGTTCTAGCTGCCGACACAGCAGGATTAAAGGTGGAATTGGGAATGGAGGAAAAGCGGGAAAATTCACACAAAAGAATACAAATAAATATGTGTTATCAATATAGTAAAGTGTGTGATTTATGGACTTTTAAGTTTTTCTTTGTTTTTTTGTACTTAAAATTAGTTTTTGCTAGTCTGCATTTGCCTTATAGTTCTACTTGTGTACATCTCTGTTTTTCACCTCAGTTTCTCTCATTAATTATTGTATTTCTCTCCAGAGAAATGGACAGATGATAAAATAATAAAAATGTATAGACTGGCTGAGATATAACACGATTTACTGAAATGACATTAGTTGTTGTATAACAATATAAAAATTATCTACATTCTGTTAATCATTAGCACTAGAGAATATCAGCACTAGAGAATATACACTCACACGAAATCTCCACATGAATAACCGAATAAGATGAGAGGAATAGAAGTCCCTGAATTGCAGCGTCTCTGATGGAATTCCGAGGAATGTTCTAGAACAATGGCTCATCAAGCCTTTCATTCCCACGTCCTTTCTAATTGATTTTATTGCAGTTCCTATGGAAACTGGTGGTCTCTTTGAAGCGGTGACAGGGTGTTTCCACGGTGACAGGGTTGTGTGTGCTTCTGAATGTGTATGTGAAAGTGTGTATGTAATCTATGTGTTTGCCCGCTTCTCCACACAGAGATTTGGTGACATGTCTCTGGGAGTGACACAGGTCCACACTAAACACACCCACTCTTGTACACACCTTTGCACACATGCACACACATTGATGAATGCATTAGAGCTTTAGAGGTCTGTGGCCCAAGGAGAAAAGCATGGAGGAGATTACAAGTAGAGAATAGAGACCCTCATAAACAGAATACATTTCATATCGAGCCATGGAAATATTGAATACATAACTCACTGTCATAACAACAATAACACTCACAAATAGACAGAACCTGACACACACACACACACACATCCAATCATCCTCTCACATAAACACAGACACAAACATGACACACAAAAACTAAAAGAACCGAGGAAACCATCACACAGACACAACTCACATGGCAATTTCATGTCATCCTTCAACTGTGGAAAATCTTCTCTTGACAGATGCAAGACTCTTGGTAAATAGGATAATGACAGCCAATTGCACAAGCTAGCGATGGCTTCATACGAAACATGAAATCACTTCCACACATCTGGCTTTGAACAACAACACAACCGACAAGCCCACAGAAACAAAGCAGACAATGTCTCTTTGCTGAGTGCTATGATAATAGCTAAGAGCTGTTAGTCATAGATGGTTGGTAAAAGCAGATGGGATGAGTTCCAATTCCTCATCTCATATACTCCAGGAGAATCTTCCTTTATGCATTGCTTTCCTCCTGTCCTTTTATTGTTATTGGCCGAAAGCCTTCGCTCTCTCTCAAGTCTGCCTGCAGGACGGATTCCCCTTTCAGCTATTAGGAGGGATAGACAGGGCAAATAAAACTGACAAGATGCAGTTGGATGACTATTCAGTGGGGAGGGAGAAGGGTTTGGAAGTCCAGTTGATGCCATTTTTATTGCAGATCTCATTAGACTTTTTACTTTCTGGGGACACATTCATTTTCTTATTATTCCTTGCAAACCTTAATATAGATTGATGTGGGCACTGTAATATTGACACATACACTACACACACCATAGCCTGCAGAACCGTTAAGCCCAATGTAATTCTTCTCTAATTACTATATTGGCTGAAATCTGATGGTGTGTAAATCTTGCCTGACAACTCAAACTGAAATCATAACTTCCTCCATAATGTTTAGAGATTCAACCGACTGAAGCTGTGAAAATGTTCTGCGATTGGATAATCAATCAGCAAAATCAAAGCCAGTGACTCAATTCAACTTGTTTCTTTATACAAATGCTCTACTGTAGCTCTGGCCCAACCTACCTGTTCATGGGCTAAATCAGAAGGCACACATTGCAGGAACAGCAGGGGTCCAGAGAAACTAATGTCCATGGACATGCCATAACTTTTGGCTGTATCAAAGTATTTTTCAATATCCAAGACTAAATCTTAAGACATCCAGTGTTAAAAGTCCAACATACTGTATAGTATATAGAATCCCTGTTAGAGATGCGCGGATGGGCTATTATTTCATCCGCAACTGCATCACAAATCTCATCATCCATCCGCCATCCATCTGCACCAACGCTTTTGACCAATTTTCAAAGCCGCCATCCGTTGGTAACAATATTTAATAATTTATTTATTTGTCAACCGCCACCCACCCAAATTTAATAAAAATCGTATTTTTCGTAACGTCATCCGCCCGATCCGCATTTTATCCACATAGTCCGCGCCTGTAACCGCCAACCGTGCATCTTTAATCACTGTCAGTGATTCTATCTCTGGGGGTAGAACCCAAAAGCAGGCCGGAGACACGTGCACTTCAATAATAAGATAAGTTTAATAATACAATGAGATTTCACAGAAAAACAAGCCAAGAGACCTAAGGTATTATGTAATGGTTGATAAATATATATATATTTCCTGAAGAGGGAGGAGAAGCTAGTCACCGCAGATGTCTCGGCTTTGGCACAATGGTGTCCAGGATAGGCCGTGTCCTGTTTGTAGCCTACATAATCCGTATTCCTAGGCAGGCAAGACACAGAGCAGGAATTAGCAGGCAGAATAAATACCGTAATTCCTCAAATAAAAACCTGTAGTCATTTAAACACCGGGCCTCAGTGGCCGGGGGCTTGGTCAACACGGACAAATAATGGCCTGTCTAAAAATAAAAGCCGGGGGAATATTACGTGTGGATAATCTCCTATAGGTGCCTTTCATATAATGTGCATTCCAGTTAAGCGTAATGTACATTTCTATCATTTTATTAGATTCAACAATATATTCATGGTATTTTCAGGTTATGGTACTTCTGCTCCTGCAAGCTGCCGCTCCGCAGGTTTTTGTTCCAAACCTAATTTAGCACAAGTTACGCTACTCACTACCAGGTTGAAACGCTAACTCTAGGGTAGTCGCAACTCGGGTTGGACGGAACATTTACGGAATGCCAGCTCGCGGGAGCAGGAAATCGTATCGCTAAGTAGCTATAATTGTCCTACTGGTATTTCAGTCATTGCGGCTGTACGTTTTACTCAGCTTGGTGTTGTTTGTATTAACGTACAGGTAGATGGAAGTAACTACATTGGAAATAAAATGGCTCCCATTCAGTGCAAGCGATTGAATCTTCAACAACTTTTTTCAACTATGTATTGGATTTGGAACGGGTACAAGAAGTGTTGAGATTGCGATAACAACATAATGCAGCAATAAAAGGCAAACTGGAACAAGGATTTACACAAAAATATAGCCAATTATACTTATCAAACAGAGGGAACCAGAAATAAATGCCTGCCTTTAACAAAAGCCTGCTTCAAATAAAAGCTGGTTGCCTTCTGCAGTAGAGGTAAATAAAGGCCCCGGTCTTTATTTGAGGAATTACGGTAAGAGACAAATCAAGATTTCTAGTATCACGCAAATGTTGGGTTTAGCTCTTCAGCAAAGCACATACTGTTGTGACTTAACGATTCGGCGAGGACTAGAAGAATGTTCCAGATTAAATAGGCAGGCAGGCTCATCAAGATCAGGTGTGTTAATGGGAGACAGGACACAGGTTTGGCACAGGAAGGTACATTCAGGAATGCCAACGTGGAACAAATAATACACAACACAACAGACAGACAGAAAAGACAGGCTAAGGAGGGTGGGCGGTGACAATTACTAACAATCCTTTCAATATCCGTACGTACAGTAGGACTACAAAACACTGGTACATTTCCTAGTTTTTCAGAAATCCAACTCCCTATACAGATTTTTTCTCTACCATACTGTACTCTACCATAATCTACTCTATAGCAGTAGCTGGAAAATGAATATTAATAAATTTTTCAACGTAACTAAGCTACGTATTGAGAAAATTCTAATGTTACCAATTTTTCATTTATCTCAACGCAATCAAAAAGTAAGCGATTTAAAATTTTGCGGTAGAGCCTGTATTGGTGTGTTCATGAAATTACAACAAGTTCCAGGATTCAAAACGAACATAGATTCCGCTCCCCTTGGTAAACTTCTCTGTTAAAATGGTGAGCCTCAAATATTTTTTTCAGAATGAGCATTGATATGCCTCGCTTTAATTAATATTAATTAATGACTTGGTTGGGCTACAGCTCCACCAAGAATCGTGTTAGACATACCGTAGCCCCACCATGGAATATCAACTGTGCTGACTTAGTTACGTTTTTTGTGGCTTTGGTGTCACCTGTTGTGCTCCTTTAACTACCATAGCTTGCTTTCTCACTCTCTCTCTCTCTGTCAACCTCTTAATTTCTGTGTGTGTGTGTGTGTGTGCGTGTGAGTGAGTGAGTGTTTACGACAATGGAACATTGAACTGGCAGTTCTATTCTTTGATGACATTGGTAGGCTACAACTTAGAAGAGAGAAACTGGAACTGGTATCTGATCCTATTAACATTAGAATCAATCTTGAAATACTAAATATAGTATCCATATTTTTGGATCGATCTGCCCATCCTTATTGGGTATGTAGTGGACAGGTTTGCCAGAGAAAGTGAACAAGTTGAAATTGCTATTGCCTAAACTCAGTAGTAGTGACTGTCCACATCTGTAGCTCTTGATGTAATTTTGCATGTGAAAAAAGGAGTCAGTCCAGCGTGGTATTTCTAGCTACTGGGAAGGGTGTTAAGCGCACAGTATTCTACAGATTCCTGACCTGACACACGCCAAAGTGACGTCATGGAAGCGCCGTAAATTGACGTTTATGTAAACAGTGGCCAAGATTATCTTAATTTTGTTGTTATGAACTATTTACAGTTTTATTATGAACCATTAACTGTGTTATTATGAATCGTTTACTGTGCACTCAAACTCGTCAACGCTTCCCGTCTCCGCTTTGTCGCGCGCCAGTGAAAATAAAGAGTGGTGCGCGCTCTTGGCTCGCGCGCTCGAAATCCATACGCGCCAGCAAAATCTACGTCATTTTTACGTCACTTTGGCGCGCGCCCGGTCCGGTGCGTTAAGTATACTGCAGGCATTGTGACAATGGCCCTTATTTATCAAACGTGCGTAGAAACCAGTGTAGATCTGAGCGCAGAAATCATCTTACGACGAGACTCACGTGTGATTTACAAAACTTTCGTATCACTCCAATTCCAGCGTACGAATGAGCGGCTGTTGATAAATCAGACGGTTGAAAACCATCGTAATTTAAATAACACGCCCACAAATTTGCATTGATTAGAGGCCTCGC
>JACXGM010026593.1:0-14814 GCA_016801145.1 Umbra pygmaea
AACCTTTACAAGTAATACTACCAAACTCCCTTTATGGGTGGATCACAACCAAAATCACATAGGTACCGGTTAAAATGTGTGACATACATTGGGGTTTCCCCCTTTCCATGAATCTTAATTCATCCCAGGAGGGATGAGAAACCAGCTGTTGAAGGAGTCACTATTTGGATCTTATAAACATTAATTTCCCACTACAACTTGCCCGAGATGCAGTGCATTGCACCAGTTGGCAAGTGGCAATGCACTGGTATGCCTCTAAACTACACCCACGCCAAATGATTGTTCCAAAAAGAATTGCAACCGCAAAATAAAAAATCGAGAGCAAAAGTCACAGTAATGCAGCCAAAGGTAAAAGAAAAGGTTAAAACAACTGTAGCCAAATATTATTTTTTTTCGCAATCGCATTATCATTGAAAACAGTTCACATTTATTTCCAATACATTTATTCTCACAATTCAAAACACTTCATTTCCAACATATATCTTTTCTGATACAATCATTTTTAGTTTATGTTTTGCTTTCAATGTAAATGTTTTTGTTTGCTATGCTAAAAGTAGCTAGATTAAAAGTGTATTGCCACTATCTAAGTTTAGAAAAGTAATGCAAATGTTTATTATGGCTGCCTCTGTCTGTGTTCAATCATTTAAAAAAAATATATTTTATACAGTTGTGCTCAAATGTTGGCATACCCCTTGAGAATTGGTAATAGATGTGCAATTTAAAAAATATATATATATGAGTGAGAAGGCAAAACATTTAGTTATTTTTTTCTTATGGAATTCATATCCAACTGGTAGGTCATAACAGAATGGCAGAATCATAAAACAAATCATGGCAACAAAGAAAATAATGAAATGTGTAACAGTGTATTGCCCCTTTTAGCATCAATGACAACGTGCAGCCATTTGTGATAGTTGTCTATGAGGCCTTGTAGCACCGCATTATGTAATAACACTGCATTATGTAATAACTTCACAAAATGTAATACATTTTTACTTCATTATGTAATAAAACCGCATTATGTAATAATCTGCCACATTTTGTAATAAACATCTTGAACGCAAATCTAATAAATTCCCCCACATTTTGTAATTAATTATTACATAATGTGGTGATTATTACAAAATGGGGGTGTTGGTCTTTTTTTTCATAAAAAATGTAATAATATGGTGTATTATGTAATAACCGACCAGAAGGAGTCTTCGTTCATGAAAATAGTTATAACATAACAATATTGTTTATTTGATGCATTCTAGCATGAATCATACTGACTCAAAATTCATTTGAAAATATAATACTAATCTACTGAACTAATTGTATTTTTCATTTGCCAATACTAATTCAAGTTTCACTGTATTTTTTTTAGCTCAATAGAAACTGTACTTGAGTGTTCAACCTTCAATCTTTAAGAAGAATATGTATCAAACTGTAGTGGTTAACAACACTTTGTATGAACATTTTGACTATTAAATATTTAAACCTAATTAAAGATGATACTTATGTAACTAGGTGAAAAACAGCCACAGCATACAGCCTAAAACACACTGACTTGCAGTGGATTTCTAAAACACAAACAGTTCAGATTGAACTTGCAAAGGCTACTTATCAAGTAGTCATGATAGAATTTACTTCAATGCCAACATGCCTTTCACATGTCATACCTGTCATGTTTAGAAACACATACAGCCAACATTATCTGGAAAATACTAAACTACATGAACACTAGAAACTGCTTTAACCAAGATAATCTCCCTACAGTACAAAACAGAGAACTCTCTTCCAAAACATTTTCTTACTTTTAAATTGCACAATAAATATATGGGAAAATTTCTAGAGTGCAGGCATTTCATTATTTTACTTACTTTTAAATTGACCATAGCCTACAGACTTTTTTACTTGGGACAGTGCACACAATTAACAACCTTACACTTCTTTACAGACTGCAAATTAACCAGATTATAGCATAGGTGCTCTGTAGTCACTAACCTTCATGTTTTTGATGGTGGGGGAAACCACAGCACCCAGAGGAAACCCACACAGACCCGGGGAGAACATGCAAACTCCACAAAGAAAGGCCCGGTACGACCGGGGTTAGAACCTAGAACCTTCTTGCTGTGAGGCCACAGTGCTATCCACTAGGCCACCATGCCTGCCCTTAAGCAGGGCCCAGGCCATCATCCACTTGGTATTTTTGCTGAATAGCTCCTTTAGTCTCATTGCAAGACCACTACCACATCCAGCAGATTTGTAGAATCTCATCATACTAATGACATTGTCATGGTCCAAGTCAAGGCTTTTAGCTAAAGATTCCCTGAGGTAGATTGGAGGATGGAACGGTGACACGAGGTCTCGATTCATTTAAAAAACACGTTTGAATACCCCAAGCATTGAAATGTCTTGGCAGGATGTGCATGTCATGTTTTCCATCTCCATATATCATCTTGGGGTCTATTTTACAGATAGGTCCTTTGAAATAATAACAGACAATGTCATGTATAAACACATTGTTTGTTAATAGACACTCTGTAGTGATTGTTTCTATTTATGAACAGACAGTCACTGTATGTCCTACTAGATGGACCTTTGTCTTGTTGAAAGGTCCATCTAGGACATCCGGGGTACGCTGGCGCGCTTTGGCTGCCGCTCCTTGCACTACTTGCACTGTTTGTTTGGTTTTTAAATACTGATGCGGGTTTTCATCCTGCTGTTTTAGTTTTTTACTTTTTGCAATGTTGCGGGACTATTTTACATTGTTTTTATCTGCCTGTGTTCTCTGGAGGATTCTGGAGCCTAATTGAAAAAACTTACCTTGTGGCCTTACTTTGATCTCTCACTGCTGTGGAACTGTTGCTGTCTCGGACTCACGAAACATGGCTTTGAGGTACACCGCACACCAGCTGCTGAACTTAAAACACAACTACTATTTACAAAAAGATGCTTATTATCTTTGCCGAAACGTTGGCCTGATGAGACAAAGACGCTACATACATCGGAGTTCTGGGCGCAGTTATGGCCTTTCATCCGCTAGTACCATCTGCGTGCCTGTCTGTTGGCGGCTGGCAAAAAGAGCGTGTCACATTGGTGCAGACTTGAGTAATCTATCCCTGCTCGTTCGTTCGGAGTTGCCTTGTGCGGTGTACCAGAGCCCTGTAAATGTTGCGTTGTTCATCGCACGCTCCGTAAACAATAAAGCCCTGCTTTTATCGGATATTATCACAGAGCGAAAATTGGACTTATTGTTTTTAACTGAAACTTGGCATAAACAACATGACGGTTTCCTCTTCAACCAGATCACTCCCGAGTGGTATGGACTGTTTGATCTCCCGCGATTTACTGGTCGAGGTGGGGGAATTATTGTGGTTCATAATCTGCAATTTAAAATCAGCACTGTGTGTGTACCACAGTTCTCATCATTTGAATGCCTTGTTTTGAATATTTCTGATCCAAAGGCAGTTACCATCGCTACTGTCTATCGACCTCCAAAGGCAAATTAAGCTTTTATGTCTGAGTTTGCTGACTTGTTGTCAATGCTGTGTTTTAAATTTAACAGAATCCTTATTTTAGGGGATTTCAACATACACATTGACCATAATGACTGCGCAATGACAAAGGACTTCCTACTTTTATTGGACTGTTTTAATCTAAAACAGTTTATCAGTGGCCCAACACATAACAAAGGTCATACATTAGATCTT
Source organism: Umbra pygmaea (assembly GCA_016801145.1). Taxonomy (NCBI): domain Eukaryota; kingdom Metazoa; phylum Chordata; class Actinopteri; order Esociformes; family Umbridae; genus Umbra; species Umbra pygmaea. The sequence continues at coordinate 3,696 of JACXGM010026593.1, forward strand.
GTGATTGCAAATGATGCAATTGTATCACAGCTGTCTTCATCTGACATTGGTCTCTCTGATCATCTGGCAATCTTTTTTAATCTGGAACTGCCGCTTCCTTGTATGTCTACCTCACACTCTGTTAAATACAGTAATTGGAAATCAATTAATCCGTCAGATTTTGCAGACTGTTGTTTCCTCTCTCAGTGGTCTGCCGTCAGCTTCCCTTGAAGATGACATTTTACATTTGAATACTGTTCTTGCTTATAATTTGGATTATTTTGCTCCCTTGAAGTCACACAGAGTCTTTTTTACTCATTCTGCCCCCTGGTATAATGAGGACCTGCGTGTTAGGAAAGCAACTGGAGCGCAAGTGGCGTGATTCGGGCTTGAATGTATTTTATCAAGCTTGGAAAGACCACCTGGGGGAATATAGATCTGGAATTGAGTCTGCTAGAACTGTTTATTTTTCTCAGATTATAAACAACAATCAAAGTAACCCTAGGCATCTCTTTCAAACTATAAACAGACTTCTCAAAGTTAATGTCTGTTCATCTCTGCCTGTCTCAAATCAGTTGTGTAATGATTTTCTCAATATCTTTAGCGCTAAAATTGACAATGTTTATAAAATCATTCATGCAACACCTGTTTCTTCTTCTGCACTATGCCTGTCTAGCTTCTCTGGCACATCCTTTACTACCTTTTCCGAAATTGACTCTGAGCAGCTCACTATGGAGGTATCACGTATGAAAGTTACCACTTGCTTACTTGATACCCTCCCTACAAGCTTGTTTACAACTTGCTTTGATTCACTGTGCCCTGCTGTCCTTGAAATTGTTAATGGATCTTTGCGCACTGGTGTTGTACCAGCAGCATTAAAAACTGCTGCTGTAACACCTGTTCATAAGAAGCATGACACAGATATGGAGGATTTAAATAACTATCGCCCTATATCAAATCTTCCATTTCTTGCAAAAATTCTAGAACGTGTAGTGGCTTTGCAGCTACACAGTCATCTCATAGTAAATAGTCTTTTTGAGCCCCTTCAGTCTGGTTTTCGAAAATTGCACAGTACTGAGACAGATCTGAGTGCCGCTTTTGATCCTGTCAATCACAATCTTATACTCAACCGTTTGAAAACTGTCTTTGGTGTTGCTGATATTGTTTTAACTTGGTTTCGATCTTATCTCTCTGAACGCCAACAGTTTGTCTGTATGAGTGGTTCCAGGTCTGAGATCGGGTCTGTCCGTACGGGTGTTCCTCAAGGTTCAATTTTGGGCCCTTTACTTTGTAGCATTTACATATTTCCATTTGGATTGCGTCTAAGATCACTTGGGCTAAATTATCATTTTTATGCAGATGACACTCAAATTTATATTCACTCTAAGCCTGGTCAAAATTTGGATGTTCCTTTTTTAACATACTGTATTTCTGAGATAAAAACATGGATGTCACAAAAGTTTTTGTGTCTTAATAGTGACAAGACTGAGGTCTTGCTCATTGGCACCTCTCATCAGCTTCGTAAAGCTGGTTTACTGATTGTAAACGTGGATGGCTCTGACTTGGAGGCTCAAACTAAATGAAAAAACTTGGGAGTGATATTTGATTCTGGTCTGTCCTTTGACCCTCATGTGCGGTTTGCTGTTAGGAGCTCGTATTTTCATCTCAGAAATATTGCCAGACTACGTTCTATGTTATCCCTCTCTGTAGCTGAAAGGCTTATTAATACATTTGTCTTTTCCCGCATTGACTACTGCAATGCACTTCTTGCTGGGGCTCCTAAAACCATACTTAACAAACGTCAATGTGTACAAAATTCTGCTGCTAGGATCCTGACTGCCGAGTCAGGAGAAATGAGCATATTACACCGATTTTAAAGTCTTTGCACTGGCTCCCGGTCAGGTTCCGAGTTGATTTTAAAATCCTTATGCCACATATAAGGCACTGCATGGTTAGGTTCCTCAGTATCTGTCTGCACTTTTAATCCCATACACACCAAAGCGTAATTTACACTCCTCACAAGCTGGTCTGTTGCCAGTCCCACAGACTCGATTGCGCACTGTGGGGGACAGGGCTTTCTCTTCCCATGCTCATTGGCTTTAAAATGTACTCCCTCCATATATTAGAGAGGCACAGACACTAAGTCTTTTTAAATCTCATTTAAAAACACATTTTTTTAGATTAGCTTTTACTTTATTTTTTATTTTTATTATTTCTGTGTTGGTCATGTTTAACATTTTTGTTTTATTGTGTAAAGCTCCTTGAGAGCTACTTTAAAGGTGCTATATAAAAATAAAGTATTATTAGTATTATTATTATACATTAAATTATCCATGATTAATTTGAAGTAACTGTCTGGACAATAATGGGAATTGAACTAGGAACAAATTACCAGTGTATTTTCAGTTTTTAATGGATATTGTTTACAGTGTACAAAATACTGCTGTTATACACTGTACAGTTTGCATGTGCATTGCCAATGGCAAATATCTATATTTATAATGATATTTTACAAGGATGTATCAATTGCAAGCATAACCTTCCATAGCACACACCTGAGTGAGAGAGCAATCTGATGTTTGTAAGTTAAATTACTTCAAGAAATGTAGGTACAAATGTAACATCCGGCCCAGTGTGGGCTGGATTATGGATTCTTTATGATAGTGTTTAGTTTTGTTAGTTTACTCTCCTACATTTATATGTATGTTTTGTTCCTATTCAGTGCTGTGCATGGTGTTTTAGTTCTCCCTTTATAGTCTGTGTCACAATGTCCCTAGTGTCTGTGTGCTTGTTCTGTGTTCACCTGGTAGTGGTTTCTCCCCTGTGTGTTTTGCTTTGGTTATGTTTTCCCGCTCTTTGTGTCACATGATCCTGTCACATGTTTTGGTGAGCCTATCAGTTCTGTAGATTAAGTCCCCACCTGCACACCCTTTCCTCATTAGTTGGGTATTTAGTTCTGAGTGTTTGTTAGTCCCGTGTGGTTCATTGTTTCTGTTTAGGTATGTGGTTGTTCTTGTTCTCTGTAGTAGATGTCTTTTAGTTTGTTCATATGTTTAGTGTAGTGTTGGTTTTATGTTATTCATGTTATGTCATGTTTGACATGGTTTATACATAGGTTTGTTTAGTTCCTCATGTTTGTTCTTGTGTTTGTTTCTGTTCAGTTCATCTTCTAGTCAAATAAAGTTATTTTTGTGAAGACGCTCCTGCTCTATAATGAACCGTGACACAAAGACAATTTGTAGATATTCATAATAGTGTCCTACACCTAGCCATATGAATTTGGAAAAATGAGGGATACAGAGAAAAACAAGCAATATCTATTGGGACAATTTGGAATGGAGTTGGCTGAATACTGTTTTAGCGATCAAGCGCATTATAACATTGAACTATATGATAGGAATTTGGCTGAGAAACATACAATATATATACATAGAGCATGAATCAACTACCATATTTGCTGCATTTTATATTAGAGGAAATGCAGTGACTATTATTAATATTACCGGACTATATTCAGATTACAGAAAAAATTTGACATTTTCTTTTTTTACTTTGTTGAAACCGGGGCGTCACCAGACCCAGGCTTCCGGGGATCTAGCCCTAGGTGTTTTTTGTCAGCCCCGAGTGATCTGCAAGCTGGCAAACACAGCAATGGAATCAACATTTGCAAGGTGAGCCAACAGTGCTTTGTGAATGTAGACTTCTGCATGCACTGTTTCAACTGCGCGCTAGCAGGAGAGATTGTCCATATCCGTCAGTGAATCTTAACTGGCACTGCATTGTTGAAGTTGAACCTAGTAGGTTTCTAAAATGATAGAACTTTGTTTATTCTTCTAGAAGACAAGCAAGAAAAAAAGATCAGTCCTGTTTTCCCGGACTCAGCCACACTAGCACGGTTTATCGAGGCAGTATACTGTTGTCTGCTTATGGTTAGGGACCGTCAATCAATGACATACCTCAAAGTTATTAATTCAATAACTTCTCATCATGTGGCTTAGAAACCTCAAAACACTATCAAATCCTTCAGCGAGCACACCCACATGTTGCACATTCTTTGGAATTTAGAGAGAATGTTTTCTATTATAAACATTTGAAACTTGGAAAATTCAACAGCTTCTTTGTTGAATCACTTAGAATCCTCAAATCCCTTTTAAATTGTTCGGAGAGGACACCCACAGCCTTTGGACTTTCCAAAAAAAGTTGTTCTATGAAAAATTTATTGCATTCTTTTAGTTTTAAATGTTTATTTTTAAAAATCTCAACTTTTTGGGAAAATTGCAAAGGCTGAGGAACACGTGGTGTCCTCTGTGAACAATTTGAAAAGTCATTCAACAAAACCACTTGCTAACCAACCAATGGGCAGACGTTTTCCCCCTAAGACACATCCCCTTCTCATTTGCATAATGAGGCAGAAATGCATACAGCAATCTAAATATGACAGGTAGAAATAAATAGTGTTGAAGAAATAAATAGGGTAAAAAAATACAAAGGAAGAATAAAACAGACACAAATATTATAATATAAACATAAATACAATAATTAAAAAAATAAGTCATAAATAAATAAAGGTGAAAATTATAACGGACAATAAATAAGATAATTATTACAAACGTGAATAAATAAAGAAGCTAATTAATAGAGATATATTGTCAGTATGAGAAATAGGAGACAGGCGCAGGTATCGGCAGAGAAGGCGTCTTTTAATTTATACACGTAACAAAGGCTGTCGTCAATAATATCCAACAGAGAGCAGCGAGAATATACTGTAACAAATGAGAATCGACAGTGAGTAAAACAAACACTGGGCTTATAACCAGTTCTAACTTGCAGGTAATCAGTCGGAACTGATGGCACCTGAGTGCGTAATACACATAGAGATAGGTAGAGGCCTTCACTCCAGAGAGACAGTATAGAATGAGCCTATAAACATAAACAGCCAATAAACATAAACAGTCAATACTCTGGGGATTCAGAGCGCCTTCTGTGCTCTGGTAGGGGGGCAGATGCAACATATATACATTAATGTTTCATTGTATAATATAATTACTGCCTAGATTTATTTATTTACTGTATTTATTGTGCAATTGATTGTATGCTTATTTATTTTTTAAGCATTTCTTTATTTATTTATATATTTATTTATTATTTTGTCAGACTTATATGCCCCCAGCACACTCATGCAAAATATTACACCTTTTATGTAAATGTATCAAATTTTTTAGCTCTAGACCAGTGGATAATTTTTCCTAAGGCTTTCCTGTGCATTAAAAACAAATTTGCGCTGTAATAACAAATAATGAAATAGCCCACATAATTATAGGTAATGTAATTACACACACCCAATCCCCTCAGCCCTGGGTCATGTTTCTGAGCCCCGGGAGTTTTTAAAATCTGGTGACGTGCCTGTTGTTAAATTCTGAGTTAATGTCTGGATTCCGTGAAAATCATGGTGCCCTAACAATAATATTGTATGAAAATTAAATAGATAAAGGATTATATATATATTTGCTGAATTATTTTGTTTGAATTGATTGGACTGATTAGACTAAAATGGCAATTCACTTTAAGCTATTTAAGCTTATGGCAGCTAAATTAAGCTATTACCCAATGGTACTGTCTTTCTAAGGTCAATATTATCTGCTAGGCTAGTAAGTGTTGTCTTTGCTAACAAGCACATATCATTAGCACAAAGTTTTGAGCATTTATCTTTACACTATTAATATAAGTTGAAAAGCTACTCCACAGAATACTCTGGATAAGATCAACTCTACATCCAGTGATTTGCAGAGAAATAACATTTTATTTACACCCAACATAATTCCTTTCAACATGTTGTCTTTCAATTAGTGACACATTTGTAAATGTGGCATACGCACAAAAGAAGGTGCACGCCGCTCTGTACGCAACAATTGGGATTTATAAAAAGCTAATTTGACGGGAAAATATGCAGTCCTTCATGGCAACTCTGACCCATGCGTACACACAATAACGGGTGAAATGAGAAATGTCGACACTGCTGGCAGATAGATGAAACATGTGAAACTGTCTGAAACTGCAGACCATTGTGTAGCTAAACGAAATCGAAATACTGCCTTAATAATATGAACATTTCACAAACATCTCACAATCAACAGCCTGTGGTGAAATACAAATAAAATAACAAGATTGTAGCCAACGTAAATGCAAATTCACCTTCAGAACTGCCTTAATTCTATGTGGCATTGATTCAACAAGGTGCTGAAAGCATTCTTTAGAAATGTTGGCCCATATTGATAGGATAGCATCTTGCAGTTGATGGAGATTTGTGGGATGCACATCCAGGGCACAAAGCTCCCGTTCCACCACATCCCAAAGATGCTTTATTGGGTTGAAATCTGGTGACTGTGGGGGCCATTTTAGTACAGTGAACTCATTGTCATGTTCAAGAAACCAATTTGAAATGATTCATGCTTTGTGACATGGTGCATTATCCTGCTGGAAGTAGCCATCAGTAGCAAATTGTAGCCTCTTTTTCCTATTTGTATTGGAGATGAGTGGTACCCGGTGAGGTCTTCTGCTGTTGTAGCCCATCTGCCTCAAGGTTGTGCATTTGTGGCTTCACAAATGCTCTGCTGCATACCTCGGTTGTAAAGAGTGGTTATTTCAGACAAAGATCCTCTTCTATCAGCTTGAAGCAGTCGCCCCATTCTCCTCTGACCTCTAGCATCAACAAGGCATTTTTGCCCACAGGACTGCCGCATACTGGATGTTTTTCCCTTTTCACACCATTCTTTGTAAACCCTAGAAATGGTTTTGCGTGAAAATCCCAATAACTGAGTAGAATGTGAAATACTCAGACCGGCCCGTCTGGCACCAACAACCATGCCACGCTCAAAATTGCTTAAATCACCTTTCTTTCCCATTCTGACATTCAGTATGGAGTTCAGGAGATTGTCTTGACCAGGACCACACCCCTAAATGCATTGAAGCAACTGCCATGTGATTGTTGAGTAGATAATTGCATTAATGAGAAATTGACTGGGTGTTCCTAATAATCCTTTAGGTGAGTGTACAAAATACCAATACATTCATACGTATGTTTATGTATATGTGTATATATGTGTGTTTATATATACACTGTACATTGTATGCATGTATTTGTGTGTGTTTTCTGATAAATGGTTTAGTTTCTGTTTCGGGAAGGATGAAGGGGTACATTAGCCATACTGAAATTAATCCCGTTAACAGTTATGAATCGTATTTAGAAACATAGTTAATTCACACAGTAACTATCTCCCCTGTTTTATTTCATGAAGTTAATATTTACTGTACATTGCTGCAAATATGATCGTTGCTGTAAATGTATTCTACTTTTTATGGGAGCAGTCCATTTCCCTTCAAAATTAAACACAAAAATGTTATAATTCTGGTTGTTTCACTCCCCAAATATTATATGTATTTATTGTTAGCATCAACCTAATAATGAATGTACATTATGCGTCAATATGTACCGATAATTGCTGCAAATATAGTTGATGCTGTCTGTCCCGCTTCAAATCATTCAGACGGGTTGACAGCGCAACTCTGTTTGGAACTATTGAGAGCTACATAAACCACGTGGTGGCAAGATCACAGAGTGTCGCAACTCTGTTTTTCAATGGCTCTGATTTTGATGAGTCAAGTCGAATAGTCTCAAAAACCTTAACAGCCTATGACGAACTAAGTCAGCAAAGAAGAACGAACAGCGGTGGCAAGGTTAATCTTTCTGACATGGATAGATGGTAAATGGCTCAAAAATACCACCTCAAACTCTAACAGAGAAGTAAATCTCTGACACAAAAAGTGTACATTGTGAGCTTCGCAATGCTGGTATTTATGGCAGGAATATAATTTGGAATACCTTGTATTCAAGGTCAATGAACAAAGATGAATGGACTGATGAGTCATCTGTAACTCTATTTCTTACATCTGGGTGGTTTTACATTTGGAAAAAGTTAAAGGATGTCTTTGTCCACTATATCTGCTGTCAACTGTTAAACCTGGTGGGGGATCAATAATGATAACAGCATTCATTTTAAAGATTATGGATGAATCACAATATCAGATTGCTTGTAAATTATTTTTGTATTTATTATTATTTATTTTTTGAATTTTCCCCATTTCCTTCCCCTTCCAATTCCCAGTAACCCTGCATGTTGGCAGCTCTGTAACCCTTTGGACAGTAGTGATGGGAAGTTTGATTCTTTTTACTGACTCATGTACCAGTACAAAGTAGTATACTGGATCATAGACTGAATGGGCCGGCGCAAAAAATAACTAAATGAACAATCCAGTATGAATCAAACTAGTAAACTTTAGGGACTAGCATTGGATCCAGGGTTGAAAAAATCGACTTAAATAATACAAAAACAGAGAATACTAAAATAGCTAAATCGACATGAAAAAATTCTAGCCTTCTTAAAACTGGACAAATGAATGGAACGTTACAGTGCAGTTCAGTGGTGTCTATCAAAATAACTGTCAAAAAGCCTAAATAAATTTATTTAGCATGTGAATATAAACGTAAACAGTAAGTTCTAGTAAAAACGTTTGCTTATGGTGTTCCAAGGTGGTTATGTACAGAACGTCAGTTTTTCTCCCTAACTTTTTCTGAATTTTTCACCTGACACTGCAATAGTGCATTGTCATAGCGTGGGATTCATTTCAATTGTGTAATAAAAATAATGTCATTTGTCATCAGAAACATGCACTTCATTTCAAGTAATGTAATAGCCAACAGAGTTACTATAGCTAATGTAATAAATGAGCCTATACATGCAATCCCCCCCAGCCACAGCTCATCTGTCTGAGCCCCTAGTGTTTTGAAAGTCTGGTGACGTGCCTGTTGTTCACCATCTATATGTCCGCAATTGAATTTACAGGCACCCGATCGAACACAAGGAGCCGCTGGGGAGCCACGTGGCAGGATAGATAATCTAATTCATCTAGTCCAAATCCCAAGAAGCGCTATTCAAATTTGCACTTTCTCGTGCAGGAGGCCCGGGGAAAGTCAAATAACCCATAGTCAGGCTCCAACCACTGACTATATTGACGTAGACTGTCCTACAATGCAGTGACTTAGCCCACTACACCATAAAGACCCTCAGATTGCTTATGAATTTTATTGTTCACTTGAGCATTTGTATTTTTGCTTTATCACTGCATGCTGTCTCCTGTGGTACTAATTCTGACTGGTGGAGAAAAGAGCAATAACTGGAGCCAAATTAATTGAACAGAATCGTAGACACTCAGTATATCCATTGAAACATATACTGTTTTCTGTTTGTGTGTATGATCAATTAGGAAAGAGGAGAACTGTAAGTAATCGAATAAAGTATACAACATGTAAAACTGGTTTTACCTTTGCCTGGATATTCTCCTTAGGTAGGCCGGCTCACTGTTTTTCACAGTTTTTTTTCCATCTGATTAGGAGAGAAATGGCAGAGGCAGTTCATAGTGTATATACAGAATAGAGCTGATTTACCTAGGATACACAGACATTTTATTTATGTACATTTGCTCAGTTATTGGTTCAATCAAGTATTTTATTATGTCTAATTTATGCAGAAAATGTAAAAATTGCTTCAGAGTTCAATACCACTATAGGTGTATGAAGATACACTGTTTATTTTTTCCTTTTTTTTGAGACAGTGATTATCCTGTGGTCGAGACATATTTTCCAAAACTCATGTCCACATATACTTTAGGATGCCATGTGTGATGGCAGCACTTAGAAAGACACTCAACCAGCTGGTGTTATGTAGTACTTGAGCTTGATCCGCAACACTACAGCAACTACGGTTTGACTTGTATATTTCCAGCATTAAAGAAGATGGTGTCACCACACTCTAGGATCACGTTCCCCAGTGGGTGATGAATGGGCAAGAACATTGGGTGGATGATCTGTGTGTGATGAATCTGTGTTGTCAGTGTCTGAGGTGAAAAGGTAGTGGAGAAACAAACATGGCTTTCCAATGGCCTCAGCTTTCTCTTCAGCAACTTCCAGGATTCTTCATCTTGCATTAACAATGCCAAAGCAGTACTCTAAAATTATTCGGCTCTCAAGTGACAAAAGATGTAGATCTTCTTGGCATGAAGGACTGAAAAGCCTTGGAATAAAATAAGCATGTAATTAGTGTTAGGTATCAACATGAGGCTATAGACATAGCCTTCAACTGAGATGGCAGAAAATGTTTGACCATTTATCTGAAGCTTTATCATTACATCTTGGATTTACATTGGTATAATTTCAGCATTACATTACAGATCACATGCAATTACAGTATCTCTCCTGGATATGGTAGCATCATGGTGACATCCAGTGGAAATCTGTCCTTCACAACTTTGTCGGGGCAAAAAAAGTTTAAACTTTTATTTTATGTTTGCATAAAATATGCATTTTGCATATAATATGCAAAATGCATATTTTCTCTTCTCTTAAAACTCAAACTCCAGACTGGCAAAAACAATTGTGGGATTGAAAACTGTAAAACTGCATCCCAAAATTCTAATATGTTAGAAGATCGCAGGGGTGATTGCATGTACAGTGAAAATCTTATGCCCATCAGCAATGCAGTAAATATAACAAGAATTTAAACTGAAATATGTGCAAATGAATATGGACACCATCTCTATCAATAACAACATGATATATGAAGGAGACCAGACATCAAGTCTAGTATACAGGTCCTTCTCAAGAAATTAGCATATTGTGATAAAGGTCATTATTTTTCATAATGTAATGATAAAAATTAAACTTTCATATATTTTAGATTTATTGCACACCAACTGAAATATTTCAGGTCATTTATTGTTTTAGTACTGATGATTTTGGCATACAGCTCATGAAAACCCAAAATTCCTATCTCAAAGAATTAGCATATCATGAAAAGGGTCTCTAAACGAGCTATTAACCTAATCATCTGAATCAACTAATTAACTCTAAACACCTGCAAAAGATTCCTGAGGCTTTTAAAAACTCCCAGCCTGTTTCATTACTCAAAACCGCAATCATGGGCAAGACTGCCGACCTGACTGCTGTCCAGAAGGCCATCATTGACACCCTCAAGCAAGAGGGTAAGACACAGAAAGAAATTTCTGAACAAATAGGCTGTTCCCAGAG
>JACXGM010026594.1:0-14814 GCA_016801145.1 Umbra pygmaea
ACACACACACACACACACACACACACACACACACACACACACACACACACACACACACTGCTGGCTGTCACTCACTCTCTGACGAGGCAGTGAGAGAGTGTAGACATGGCTGACAGAAGGGCAGATGGACAGGAGGACATGCTGTGTACCCACACATGGACGGAAAGGTAGGGGGACAGACAGATGAGTCATGGTGACATGTCACTTTCTCTGACTGTCATACCCTGGCAGAGAGCTAGACAGACAGACAGACAGATTGAAACTGGTGTGAAAACCTAAAGAAATGCAGCTGGAGGGAATACAGGGAAGCAGAGAGTGAGAGGAGTAATGCTGCAGCCAGACGGTCCTGTATTCAACTGGCTCTCATCTGCCCCCCCATTCTTCAAAGAGCCAGGCTGCAGTCTCCATAAGCATCACACCGCTCCTTCAGTTCACACTCTTCATCTCAAACCACTACACTTCTCCAACACCCCTCCCTGCCTCACATCTCCCTCTCTGCCTCACATCTCTCTTCCTGCCTCCTAGCCACAAGCAGCCCAGAGGACATTTCTTCAGATGGATAATGGGCTAGTTCACCCCTGCATGCTAGAAATACAGAGTAAAGAATCTAGACCTGTAGAAAGAGGCAGCATAGAATCTACCAGCAACACTGAGATATCTGCAGTTTTGCAGCAGAGAAGCCCACTGCAAGGCTCCTACATTATACTTCAGAGTTTGAAACTCAGCTGTGGTAACTGTAAACAGAACACTATCCTAAGCGCACACTCAAGCTTTGTCCTGCTGGTCAAGAAACACCATGCTGGTGAAACCTGCAAATGATACTTTGGCATAACGGCTTTTTAACCCAAATAAACATTTGCAGTTCTAGCATGTTAAAAAAAATCTCTGCTGCCAGCTTTCTTTGGCTGAGCTACCCGAGTTGGTATGTTACCCCCACCTTCCTTTAAATGCTACACTTACCAGTTACCTCAGAGGAGTGAAGGACGGACAGCATACGCCTGTCACTCTTTCTCCCCTTCTCCCTCTCTCTTTCTCTCATGAGCTCTCGCTGTCAATCACTCAGTGGAGCAAAAAACAAAAGGGTGAAAGACAGAAAAATATTGCAAAGGGACAGAGAGACTGTGTGCTGTTTTGCCTGTCAGTCATGCTATCAGTATCTGTCAGTTGTATAACGCCTGATTGACTGACAAGTGGCATGTCTGTAACCGTTAGTTGGTGGAGCTGTATGTAGTCTGTGCTCTCATGCCTGGCAAACAATCTACCCAGTGTTAGATAGGACAGTAGAAGGAGCTAATAGGAGACCTTCTCTCTAACCCCCCACACACACCAACACACTGCTTAAATGATGTGGGCGGCGAACCGCATTCCAATACACAAACACACAAGTTAATACAATACCACAGGATGTAAATACGGCAAAAATGTACATGCTAATAAACTCGAGTTAAATTGTAGGTCGGATAAACAAACACAACAACGCATCAGAGAGCAGGCTGGGAAACGTAGGTACTCTGTCTAGATACTTGGAACACACACCGCCGTTGTTACCACCACAAGAGTCTGTCTGTCATTTTCTTCTCCATGTCCATTTGATCACTCCGAATCTGTTGTACATTATTCCTGTCTTTATGTATTTATTGGAATTCCTCCCCTGTGATTCCTAATTTATGATGATAGCCATGCCTCATCCCAGCAACTCCCAATGGGTGTGGGACAGACAATCAGGACATGGGTCCAACAAACCACATCATGCCTTTTTGCTTTTTACAACACTGCTCTCTCAAACAGGAGTTTTTGCTTGGAGAGCGCATTCTCTGTCCAATGAACACAGTTACCTGGTACAGCCAGAAGAGGACTGGCCACCCCCTTGAATCTGGCCCCTCTCTAGGTTTCTTCCTAGGTTCCACCTACTAGGAAGTTTTTCCTAACCATTGTGCATCACTTTTTGGGGTTTTATGCCGGGTATCTGTCAAATCACTTTGTGACAACTGCTGTTCTTAATTAAGTTTGATTGACTGAATTTGATTAAAGTATCTTCATCCACAACATTAACCCAGGTTCACAATGCCAACCTGGAAAGCTGCAGGTAGTGGACTGTATGCTGTTTAAGGATTTCAGCTCCTGATAGTCCAGAGGAAGCTGTACTGTGAAGTTTGGAGCCTTGATTCCTATTTCTTCTTCACTTATCTCTGGGTTCTCTTCTTCTAGCTCAGAGCATGGAAGGGAGGATGTGAAGACAAAGCTATCTTCCAATATTTCAGACTTCTTCTGGACATTATATCATGCAATATGTAATATACACAGCGTGCAAGACACCTCTGGCTCTTTCCCGTTCACAAGCGTCTTGGTCCATTTACATTCCCCCGTACCTGTTGAACCAATACATGTCACGTGGGTCAACTCTACACAACAATGATATTAGTCCATCTCTTTTTATGGTTTCTCCATCCCTAACGATGCTGGCCAATTAGCAGAACAGTCAAGGTTTGGACCTACACTGTGGTGGTCACCTTGGTGATTGAAACGAGGGGTGTAGAATGTTTTCCCACCTGGGATGTATGTACTGACACCATTTAACCAAAAACAGGTGAATAATCCATTCTGATATTCAGATCCTGCATTTTTTTATTTATTAGCCAGATGGTGATGCTATAATTCAATTATGGTTGTATATTTGATGAATAGTTGTAGTTAAAACATATCAACCAATGAAGATTCATATGGGTGTGGTCTGGTATATAAATGCATACAAGCCGGTCAAGAATATTAATTCTGCAATGAGATTTGGCACAGAAACACTATCAAGATATGTAAGAAAATGTTTACCAACCACATGGTAGTGTTACAAAAGGGACATATATAGCTCTCTAACTGTTTGACAATTGGCACACATGCTAAGGGAAGTCTAGATTTGTAGTTGACTATTGCCTGTTTTTGGAATTTTGGGTGCATGTTTGTTATAAATAATGAATAATAATGAATAATATCATACAGGGAGCTGCAGCTGTGTTCCACAAGCTTGTCAACCAGCATAAATGAACACACAAACAGCGCCGTCCCTGCGCTACTCAATCCAGACACACACACTGACAAACAAACAATCTGGTATTACAATAATAGTAACAACAATACCTAACATGACGCAATTACATAATTTCTTTCAATGAGTTCAACACTTCCTCCCGTTTGAAGACCGTATCAGGTGGATTCTGTGAATGATTACATTATAGCCTAAGGCAGCTTATTAACAGTGTTTGATTAATATGAAGTCACTATTTCTAGTACTGTACCCTCTCAGTAGAGTGCAGAATGGATCTGTTACTGCCGGGGCTGTGCGTGAGCAAATGTCATTTTATTTGATGTGAAAACAAAGCAGCGACGAGAGAGAGGGAGTTGCAGCGGAAGAGCGGCGCGAGAGAGGGGCTGACAGTGTGGTGAGAGAAGGAGGATGTTTAACAGGAACAGGAAGTGAGGAGGAGGAGAAGAGCACTCAAAGAAAAAGGGAGGAAATTAGAGGAGTGTGGGAAGGAGAGAGAGGATGCTTTGTCCGGCCGAGTCCCGTAGGGTGCCGTATTGCTGCTCAAACCTCTCAGATGCTATGATACATCATCCTGTATGTGTGTGTTTGTGTGTGTGTGAGTGTACAGTACATCCTATTACAGTAGTTCTTAGATGCTCGCGCAGAATATGCCATTCTCACAAATCCATACTTCAATTGAATATTGAGACTTTATTACCTGTTGTTCAGTGTCTGCTGTAGACCAACATGAGAGACACATTTTAACAGTTGTGGAAATACAAGTTTGGGAAACACTGATCATTATTTAAAAAATCAAATAAAGGAAAATCTAAAAGAAAAAAAAACATATATTCTAATACACTGTGATTTTTTTTCGATACTGTATGTAACTGTGAAGATCTTCTTTTTATTTCTTTGTATGCGCATACATGTTGCTTGTGTGTGTGTGTGTTTACACAATGGCTACAGAAGGTCCAGGGTGCAGAAAGAGTGGGTCTGCCAGCGTGCCACACAAAACAAATGCAAACCGGCTCAGTTTCAATACACAATCACCTCTGGAGGTTCACTAGACACAATCTATGTCTTCCAGACGCACGCACGCACGCACGCACGCACGCACACACGCACACACGCACACACACACACACACACACACACGCACACGCACACACACACACAACAAGCTGCCTGCATGAAATATTCAGTGAATTTTTCAACATGTGCTCTTCCCTCCTTCACACGTGTAGAAGTGCAAAAAAATAGGAGAGACAGGAAGGAGGGAGGGAGTAGAGGGGGAAGGAAGGAGTCAATGAGGGCAAACAGCACACTGGAGAGAGAGAGCCCAACTGACTCCATTCCAAGCAACTCCCCTTAGCAACAGCCACAGCTCTGTCTGTGCCCCATTGGCCGGCTGACAGCACACATCACAATCCCATGCACAGCCCCTCAGCCAATCAGCAGGCTCCCAGGAGCTCTGCGTTTTGGATTCCATTTTCACCATGGCAACAGAACCCTGCTTCTGGCCTGGAACTTGGCCTATGAAGAACTGTACCCCCTCTGTACCGCCCCCTATACACACACCGAACCCATATATGCCTACTGTACACAAACACACGCTTCAAGTACAGCCCAAAGACCTCCAACACAAACGAGGCCAAAGAAACTAAAAGAACAACTAAAGAAAATAATCTAAACTCATTGGACCCAATACCAGTCTAAGAAATAGCCTATGAGACATAGAAATTGTGCAGTTTGACTGACTTCTGCTTCACACCAGAGTTATTTGCTATTCTGGCTAATAGATTCTGGCATTTCAAAACAACGAGTTGACAAACAGGACACCAATTCCCTGAAATCACATCGAAATGTATAACGTTCCCAGAACAATTCAGCAACACCTCAATTCCTCAACAGTGGTCCTGAGCATGATTGGCTGTCAGCCGCGCATCTCTCTGGCTGATGCTCCACTATGACTGGTCTTCATGGACTGACGGTTGTGAGAACATTGTGTCAATGCTAGACAGGGTTAAAGGCTGAATGTTATGGCGTCAGCTTTCAGATTCATAAAACATGAATAGGTGTAACATCTCCTCACTCAGATACAGCGGATAATGATGTTCATCAGACACACACGCTGCTGCTAGCTTCTTTGTTCTCGTACTAAGGAGAGCTTGAGGAGACAGAGACAAGGAGAGATATATATAGAGACAGGAAGAGAAGATATCAAATACCAAGGCTGGCTTTTCCTTACAAAGACACTAAATAGGAACTAGCCTCCACTCAGACAGGTGATGAATGAGTCTGGACTTCACAAGACAAATGTGTCTGTTCTCCGCGTGTGTCCGGAAGTCTGTTTTACTGGTGTGATTTTGTGTGTGTGTTTGTGTTTGTGTGTGTGTGTGTGGACTGATGCGACCATGGCCACTCAAAATATCAAGACTTCCGCATACACACACACATGCACTGGACTATTGAAGAGCTGTAGAAATGGACAGCAGGTGATTAAAAGTAATGACAGACTAACTTTAACCTTTAGTTTGACCAATGACCGTGCTATATTACACACACACCTCACATTGTAACATGCTGAGTTGGTTGGGCCTGTTTATCTATGTGGGTTTCTGGGTAATCCTAATCCTATCTGAGATCTAGGCTAAACCGAGAGCTTGTATACAGTACGCTCATCTTCCAAGTTGTGTAGGTTGAATTTTAGCCTGGCTACCATTCTGTTTGTGCTAACAATCCACACAATCCTTTTCCATATGTCATACACCAAACATACATACGGAAGTAGCCAGGCTGAGCTGGATGGATACCACTAGGTTTTGTGTCAAGTCTGTTACTTACATAGGACCATCTATCTGTGGTATTTCTGTCAGCTGTATTATTGCTACAGATCATAATTTCATCTGGTTTCTTGAAATTGATGTCTGTCAGCTATAGAATTATTTTGATTATTATAATTAAGTTTTTTTGGTTAGAGAAAATGAAGGCTGCTATTACAAAGTAAAAATGTAAAAGCCTTTTAAACACCTAACACACACACACAACAGCCTGGAAGATTCCTGCAACAACAATGATCGATTTAGGATGTGTTTGATACTGTTTGATACTCATGAACAGTTGTATGAATGGATGTTTTATTCTCTGTCTACAACTCTGCACCACTCTTTCTCACTCGTATCCCTCGGCTGGTGTGTTTAACATGAGTCGTCCTAATTGAGTTCTCTGTCCATATATGCCTGGCAGCGTCTCAGAATACCTCAACCCCATGTGGAGTCTAATCTGGGGTTTGAAACAGCCACCATTCGGACTCACTTTCTGACTCAAACTGCTGAACTACTGCGGTCAATCTCTCATCTTCACCACATGGTTAATGTGTGTGGATACAGAGAGAATCAGCGGAGGCCGGTGAACCTTAATTGAGGAGGATGGGCTCATATCAATGTCTGGCCTGGAGTAAAATAAATGAAGTTAAAAACATTAAACCCACTGTTGAGATACCATTTAATTTACTCCATTTCAACCATTAACATGAGCCCATTTACCTTAATTAAGTTTCACCGGTCTCCGGTGTTTGTTTCAATCCGTCAGTGTTTCACAGCCTGCTGCCCTCGACACCTATACTTGTAAACTGCAAGCTTGGCCGTTATGTAAATATTAAATATAGGTTATCGTTTTAATGCGTCGTTGCCTCGACTTGTTTGCAGCAACACTTGTGGCCCAAATCAATCCATCGTGTTGTTTCATGTGCAGCAGTTACTATTGTTTGTGTTTAGTAAAATAGTAAATGTTGGATGTTTATTTCTGTCTTCATCATGGAGGTATTAATGATGAATATATTTCAGCCATGAAGCCGTATGCTTGGCACTCGAAGATATTGTCTTGTTGAACCTCGACCCTTCAATAAACATGAGCCTCTCCAACACTCTGGGATTAGATTTGCTTTGGCAGCTGACACAGGTGTGACCAGGCTCTACAACCCCCCTACTGCTAGCTCCATGGAACTACACTTCCCACACTGCACTGCTTCAATGCCTTTGCAGCCTGTTCAATTGAGGTTAATGAGTTCTCTCTCAGGAGCCAGGGGAGTGGGTAATGTTTGTTGGTGTGTGTGTGTATAATGAGTTTGTGTGGGGGCAAGTCTGTGTGTACTATAGGGGAAAGGGGTGGAGCAGATTGACTGTGATGGATCTACTAAAAAGGTATCTGGTTAATGTCTACATCTGGTTGTGTGTGTGTGTGTGTGTGTGTGTGTGTGTGTTGTGTAGCTGCTTTGGACGGACTCCATTTTGTAAACTCATTACAAAGACTTGCTAGAAATGCTTCTAGAATGATGTCTGTGTGCCTACCTATGGCTCTCCATCAGAAGGCTCTGTTTTTATTTTTAAATAAAAGGATAAATGTTTTATTTCACCTTTTATCACATTTAGAGTGGTAATAGCTAATATAAAGAAATTATTTTATAATAACATTTGTTTTCTATCAGTGGTAATCAATAATATCGTAATGATAATGAGATCAGTAATGAATCTACTTTACTTGTTGCATCGTTTCCATTTTATTAATAATTTATAGATGTGGGATTCATATTGATGGCCGGACGTTGAACAGCGATAATGACTAAACTGTGGTTGATACTCTATTCATCATTTCAGTCTTCATCAGGTAAATTAATTTATTTTAGACAGATGGCAATGTTCCAAGTCAGTCAAAACTAGCTTGAGATGCTAACGTTAGCAAACACAGAGACTCTTAGCTAACTTAACGCTATACATCTTTATAAAATCTGTTCCCATTAAAACTGTGAAAGGGTTTATGTTACTAGTTATTTGCCTTTGTTTCAAGCCTTAGTAACTCGCTTTTGATCATACCTTCATTGGCTAATGCTCTGTAGCACGTCAGCCCTCACACAAACCAAAATAGAACTGTGGTAAAATGTGCCACCCATGTATAAGACGCACTATATTGTTCCCTAAACAGTATCTATAGTTCACAGTGTATAGTTAAGCAGCAAACGCACCTATATATACACCCGGGCTGTTTTTAGGCACAACACAAGTTACCAGATGGGCACAAAAAGGTTCTTTGACTGCAACCTTCCAGGGGCTATCTGGACCAGGCAGTGCTGACCCCTCCCATGATGACCACCCACTGATTAAACACTTTGGAGGGCAGGTGGGCAGTCGTTTTTCACCGCATGTTGTGTCCCTGGGCAACCAGCCACCTGTCCCACAAAGTCAAACCAGACTATTATCACCACATTAGACCATTATCTCAATGCATTTAGATAGATGAATATACCAGAACCGTTCATGTATACATCAACTGTACATGCAATTGTAGGTTCTACTTAGTGCTCAATTCCATTATTATGGTATGCAGTGCTGCTTGAATGTGTGACATCTTGTGCCATTATAGATTGAGTCATTGTTTACAATGACCTTTTCATTTCAGTCTTTGATGTGACCGGTTGTAATTTACCAAATTTATACTGTAGGTACAGTCCTGCTCATTACTTTACATACCCTGGCAGAATCTGTAAGACGTGTATCATTGTTTGTGATCAGACAAAACACATTTTAGGCATTACAGAATGTTACAATTATTAACAAAAACATAGCAATATAGATAATATTGACATGGTCCCTGTTCAAAATTCTGCATACCCTTAGTTCTTAATACTGTGTATTGCCCCCTTTTGCATCAATGATTGCTTGCAGTCTATTGTAATAGTCTTGGGTTGTCTTGCATGAACTCCGTGTTTCAGATCTCCCCAAAGTGGCTCAATCATATGGAGGTCGGAAGACTGTGTTGACCACTCATAAACCTTCACATTTTATGCTGTAGCCACGGAAGGATTGACTTGGCCTTGTGTTTTGGATCATGTTGGAAAGTCCAAGTGTGTCCCATGCGCAGCTTCCTGACTGATTAATGCAAGTTGTCCTCCAATAATTTCAGATACCATGCTCGATTGTCTTGCTATCAATTTTGTCTAAATTCGGTGTTCCAAGGAAGCTAACACACACCCCCACAACATCAGAGATCCACATCCATGCTTCACAGTGGGGATGGTGTACTTTTCGTCACAGGCCTTGTTGACTCCTCTCTAAATATTGTTGTGACCATAAAGTTCAATTTTTGTCTCATCACTGCACATGACTTTGTTCCACCAGTTTTGAGGCTTGACAATGTTTTATGGTGTTGGTACAGTAACAGCTTTTTTCTGGCAACTACTGTCATTTTTGTTCAAGTACCTCATTATTGTTAATCTTGAAACAGCCACCACTTTTCTATAGGGTTGTAACCGTACACGGGTACGTAACCGTACCATACGGGGTGCCATTCAATGGTTTGCACATGAACCTGCATACATAGAACACAGAATTATAAATAAATGCTTAGCAACTGAATTTTTAATACTTCTTAAAAAAACTGATTAATTTGATTAGAGTCTATATACAGTATGAGCCTTTGCACACATCGTAATCATCATTGTAATCATCATCGCTTGTGATGAATCATCATGAAGAAATTCTCAGCTTCATTTACAGACAACTAGAATCTAATATTGCTAAACATTAGTATTGAATGTTATTATTATTTATCTATATGTACAGAAAGCAATTAAGATAAAAAAACATTTAGTGAAACATTTCCTTTTTGAGTCAGGCAACAATTGTTTTGCTCATGTGTTGCACCTTTGAAAAAACTCAGTCAACTATAGAGAGTGTTCGTTCTTTTGCAACTTTATATATGTTTAAATTATAACTAAAATTAATAAAACATGTTTATTGCTCTAGCCAGCTCATATCCTCTGACAACTAAAAAACATTGATCTCTAACCACAATTTTCCCAAATATTTCCCTGACAATTTCCATGATATTTTTTATTTTTTTATTTAACCTTTATTTAACCAGGTAAGTTGACTAGAACAATTTCTTATTTACAGCAACGACCTGGGAGCAATTAGGGTAAATAAAAATAATTGAATGTGATATTTATGTTGGGGTGCCCAAATTTATGCACCTGTTTAATTTCGTTTTGATGCATATTGCACATTTTCTGTTAATCCAATGAACCTAATTTCACTACCGAAATATGACTGTGTCCTTCGGTTATTTGATAGATCAAAATGAAATTGTTGATCCAAACACCCAATTATTTATAAATGAAAATCATGGAAATTGTCAAGGGTGCCTACACTTTTGCATGCGACTGTAGATCTCAATTAATAAAACTGTTCTCTTTACAGTAAATATAAAGACTATAAAACATGCATTATATTAAATATTCCTTTCCTTCAAATACATTATGTACAGTATCTCACAAAAGTGAGTACACCCCTCACATTTTTGTAAATATTTGATTATAACCTTTCATTTGACAACACTGAAAAATGACACTTAGCTACAATGTAGTCAGTGTACAGCTTGCATAACTGTAAATTTGCTGTCCCCTCAAAATAACTCAACACACAGCCATTAAGGTCTAAACCACTGGCAACAAAAGTGAGTACACCCCTAAGTTAAAAATGTCCAAATTGGGCCTAATTAGCCATTTTCCCTCCCCAATGTCATGTGACTCGTTAGTATTACAAGGTCTCACGTGTGAATGGGGAGCAGGTGTGTTAAATTTGGTGTTATCGCTCTCACACTCCCTCATACTGGTCACTGGAAGTTCAACATATCACCTCATGGCAAATAACTCTTTTGAGGATCTGAAAAAAATAATGGTTGCCTAAGCTATAAGAAGATTGCCAAGACCCTGAAACTGAACTGCAGCATGGTGGCCAAGACCAGACAGTGGTTTAACAGGACAGGTTCCACTCAGAACAGGCCTCAACATGGTTGACCAAAGAAGTTGAGTGCACGTGCTCAGCGTCATATTCAGAGGTTGTCTTTTGGAAATAGACGTATGAGTGCTTCCAGCATTGCTGCAGAGGTTGAAGTGGTGGGAGGGTCAGCCTGTCAGTGCTCAGACCGTACACTGCACACTGCATCAAATTGGTCTGCATGGCTGTCGTCCCAGAATGAAGCCTCTTCTAAAGATGATGCACAAGAAAGCCCACAAACAGTATGCTGAAGACAAGCTGACTAAGGACATGGATTACTGGAACCATGTCCTGTGGTCTGATAAGACCAAGATAAACTTATTTGGTTCAGATGGTGTTAAGCGTGGGTGGCGGCAACCAGGTGAGGAATACAAAGACAAGTGTGTCTTGCCTACAGTCAATCATAGTGGTGAGAGTGTCATGGTCTGCCAGCACTGGGGAGCTCCAGTTCAATGAGGGAACCATGAATGCCAACATGTACTGTGACATACTGAACCAGCGCATGATCCCCTCCCTTCGAAGACTGGGCCGCAGGGTAACGACCCCAAACACACCTCCAAGATGACCACTGCCTTGCTACAGAAGCTGAGGGTAAAAGTGATGGACTGGCCAAGCATGTCTCCAGACCTAAACCCTATTGAGCATCTGTGGGGCATCCTCAAATGGAAGGTGGAGGAGCGCATGGTCTCTAACATCAACCATCTCTGTGATGTCGTCATGGAAGAGTGGAAGAAGACTGCAGTGGCAACCTGTGAAGCTCTGGTGAACTCCATGCCCAAGAGGGTTAAGGTAGTGCAGGAACTAAATGGTGGCCACACAATATAGACACTTTGGGTCAATTTGGACATTTTCACTTGGAGGTGTACTCACTTTTGTTGCCAGCGGTTTAGACCTTAAATGGTGGGTGTTGAGTTTTTTTGAGGGGACAGCAAATTTACACTGTTATACAACCGGTACACTCACTACTTTACATTGGAGCAAAGTGTTATTTCAGTGTACTCACTTTTGTGAGATACTGTGTCTATTTTTCAGGGCACAACATATGGAAAGTAAAACATTTTGCTATGGGGCAATGCATGTGCAAACCCAAGTCCATATAGTATTTTGGTTGCAGAGGCACTTGTGGAAACAAACAATTGTCTCCACACTGTATTCACGCAGTCCTGTCAGCAGAATCTAATCAGGCCAAAGAAATTACCATAGGTGTTTTTATCGCTGCGGATATGCGCCCTTTTGCCAATATTTTTTTTAACATCTATTACTTTTTTCTTTCATTTTTGCACTTTACCGCAATACGTACCATACCGTGACCGTGAAACCGCAATGCGTACCGTACCGGGGGTTAGGTGTACCGTTACACCCCTACTTTTTAGCAGAAAAGCCTTTATATCAGCAGAAGTTGCTTGTGGGTTTTCCTAGCAGTTGTCTGAGATCTTTGTTGGTCTACCTAACTTGCCTTGGTATCAACAGAACCCCTTATTTTCCTCTTATTAGTCAGTGTTTGAATAGTACTGATTGGAATTTTTTTATCTTTTAATATATTTCTAAATCCTTTAACTCGTTTAGCTCTTTTGACAGTTCTTTTGTTTTCCCCATGGCTCAGAATCCAGCTAAATCAGTGCATCCCAGGATGATGTGCTACAAAACTCATTGACTATTTATACAAAGACACTAATTACACTTCTTGGGTACACCATGGTAGTACCTGGTTGGACCCCATTTTCCCTTCACAACTGCCTTAATTCTTTGTGACAATGTTGCATCATGCAGTTTCTGCAGATTTATTTGCTGCACATCCATTGTGCGACCCTCCGATTCCACCACATCACAAAAGGTACTTGAGATTGGGTTGAGATCTGGTGAATGTGGAGGCATTTGAGTACAGTGAACTCATTGTCATGTTCAAGAAACCAGTTTGAGACAATGCGAGTGTGTGACATGCCACGTTATCCTGCTGGATGTAGCAGTGATGTCCACAAGTCCTTTTAGTCATGTCTGAAGTCTTTGAGCAAGAGTATGGTCGAGTGATTAATCTCTTAACTAACAGTGCATGTAACCAAAAGTAGCCATTAAGATGATGGGTACACTGTGGTCAATAAGGGATGGACATGGCCAGCAACAATACTCAGGTAGACTGTGACACAACACTCAATTGTTAGTAAGGGGCCCAAAGTGGGCCAAGAAAAAAAAATCCCCCACACCATTACACCACCACCACCAATCTCAACCGTTGATACAAGGCAGGATGTCTCCATGCTTTTACGTTGTTTTTGCCAAATTCTGACCCTACCATCTGAATGTCAAGGCAGAAATCGATAATTGTCAGGAGTGGCAGCAGGTGTAGTCTTCTGCTGCTGTAGCACATCTGCTTCAAGGTTTACGTGTTGTGTGTTCAGAGATGCTCTTTTGCAAACCTTGGTTGTAACAAGTGTTTATTTCAGTTAATGTTGCCTTTCTATCAGCTTGAACCAGTCTGGCCATTCTCCTCCGACCTCTACCATCAACAAGGCATTTTTCGCACAGAGAACTGCTGCTCACTGCACATTTCTTCATTTTCAGACCATACTGTAAAACATAGAGATGGTTGTGCAGGAAAATCCCAATAGTTCAGCACTTTCTGAAGGCCTCAAACCAGTCCATCAGGCACCAACAACCACGCCATGTTTAAAGTCACTTTCATCACCTTTCTTCCCCATTCTGATGCTCTGTTTGAAATTCAGGAGATCATCTTGACCCATGTTTACATGCGTAAATGCTTTGACTTGCTGCCACATGATTGGCTGATTTAGATATCTGTATTAATGAACAGGTGTACCTAATGAAGTAGCAAGTGAGTTTACAATCAAACTCAATTCCACAGGTGTGGAAACTTAACCTTAATAGCCATTTAAACCTGTGTGTGTGTCAACTTGTGTGTATATTATCAGGCCAATCACTCAAGGGTATGTACACTTTTGATCAGGGCTACTTAGTTATGATTTATGATAATTGAATTATTATTTAAAAACGCACAATTATGTGATAATTAATGGCTTAACCTGACCACTATCCCTAAAGAAAAAAGGTTTATCCATGATCAGTCATATTTCTAGAAAATACTTTACAAATTCCTCCAGAGGGATTTAAATTTGAGCACAACTATATTAAAAACAACTAAACTAAACAATTGTGCAGGTGCAAAAATAAGTAAAATAAGTTAACCCCAAAGTATTATTTAAATGAAGGTGGGTAAGTACAGTCGGGTGGGTAAATAATTGGGTACCAAATTAACCAATTAAATGTGAGCGCTTTAGGAAAGTGTTTGGGTGGTGCTGATAAGTAGATATGAGAAACCTGGTCAGTTTGGTGTTACCCATACCGGTGACTGTAAAACACACCATGCTAAGAGGAAAGGAGATCTCAGAGGACATCACGAGGAGGGTAAGTGAGAGCACATTAGTCTGGGGAAGGCTATAAAACCATCTCAAAAAGAGTCAAACTCCAACAGTCCACTGTGATGCAAAAAATTATCAGATGGAGAGCATTTAACGTGACGGCTACTTGGCCTAATTCACCATTCCAAAATATCCCCAAAAGCTGCAAGAGCAGTAATACATCAAGTAAATGCAAATCCAAAAATAAAATCTTTAGATTTGCAGACCTCCCTTACTGTATCTCAGCTTAGTGTACATGCATGAGCAATAACAATGCTGAAATATAGCTGCGAGCAGCGATTGCGGGCCCAAGCCGCTGGCACCGCAACCCAGGTGCCTTCAAGCCGATGGCACCGCAACCCCGGTGCCTTTAATTACCTTTTAAGAGCCACGTTCACTCATTCAAATAAAGAACATTTTTCCATGTGGGTGAAATTCATTGTTCCTCTCCTTACTTGATGTCAGGTTTCAGATCACTTGCTTTGAAATAAAAATATTGATTCCTCATCCATTCCATTGTAAGCATTTCAATTTAACTTTCAAACCA
>JACXGM010026595.1:0-14774 GCA_016801145.1 Umbra pygmaea
ACCTTCAAGTATCATCTGACCAGAGCTGTGCCTCTGTTCTTGTGCTTCTGGAACTGAGTGCTGCCTTCGATACCATTGACCACAAAATTCTTCTAGACAGATTGGAAACCTATATCGGGCTATGTGGGAATGTTTTGGCATGGTTCCGATCCTATCTATCGGAAAGATATCAGTTTGTATCTGTGGATGGTCTGTCCTCCAAACAATCAAAGGTATGCTTTGGTATTCCACAAGGTTCTGTTTTGGGACTGGTACTGTTCTCGCTATACATGTTGCCTCTTGGTGATGTAATCCGGAAACACAATGTCAACTTTCACAGCTATGCTGATGACACACAGCTGTACATTTCAGTAAAAAAGGAAGAATCCCCAAAACTGCACACCCTGGAAGCCTGTGTTTTGGATATAAATAGTTGGATGACAGAAAATTACTTACTTCTAAACTCTGAAAAAACAGAAATGCTTATTTTAGGTCCCAAGAAACAAAGAGACCTGCTGTCAAATCTGGCAATAAACATAGACGGTTGTACAGTCATATCAGAAAAAACTGTAAAAGACCTTGGTGTTACTCTGGACCCAGATCTCTCTGTTGACGAACATGTAAAAAATATTTCAAGAGCAGCTTTTTTCCATCTCAGGAACATTGCAAAAATTTAAGCACTATATGGACTTTCCCCTACTTATCTGTCTGATTTGGTGCAACCATACATACCCACACGTATATTACGTTCACAAGATGCCAGCCTCCTCATTGTTCCTAGATTTGTAAACAAACAGCTGGTGGAAGGGCTTTCTCATATAGAGCTCCAATTCTGCGGAATGATCTGCCAACCCATGTGAGAGATGCAGGCTCAATCTCAACATTTAAGTCTATGCTGAATACTCATCTCTTCAGTAAGTTCTATGGTATAGTGTAGCCTGGCCCAGGGGGCTAAAAGAGAACGGCGGCACTGTTAATTAACTGCCCATGCTGGCTTGCCTGGTAGGCTCCCCTCTCTCTACTGGGATATCCTCACTCCAATGCTACCCCTGCGGTGGTTACGGTCTGCCGGTGACCCTTTGGAGATGTGGTCTTGGCATTGTGGGTGGGTCGGAAGCATGCCTGCTAGCTCCTGCCCGAGGCTTTCCTTGTGCAGGACCACGTCTCTTGTCCCCCCCTGTCTAAGCCCCAGATGTTATGCTACAATAGTTTATGTGCCGGGGTCTAGGGTTTTTCTGCCCACAGAGGCAGATTATATATTCATTTTGGGGTCAGAGCTGTGTCAAGGTACTAGACCCAAGGTATGCCCACTCTAATGTTCCTGATGTCATGTTCATCCTAGGAGGACCCTAGGAACATGCGACAGGACCATGTGGCCTGATGACTCCTTCCTATCCCCTTCCTGTGCCCGGCCTGCTGCTGTGCTGGATCCCATGTCACTGCGGTTGATGATCCCGTTTCCACCCGATGACGCCAGCTTTCATTTTCAGGCGGCTTTACGGTCTTCCTTCGCAAGACCACTGACCTGTATTGATGCTACATAAAGAC
Source organism: Umbra pygmaea (assembly GCA_016801145.1). NCBI lineage: Eukaryota > Metazoa > Chordata > Actinopteri > Esociformes > Umbridae > Umbra > Umbra pygmaea. Next base: position 1,528 of record JACXGM010026595.1, read on the forward strand.
TATGTTCACAGTCCACCCATCATATCTTCAGTGCTGGACAATAATTGATCACTGATTGACCTTATTACAATGGGCTGTGTACCTTCAGATCCCCCACCCGGTACAGCCAGAAGAGGACTGGCCACCCCCTTGAGTCTGGCCTCTCTCTAGGTTTCTTCTCAGTTCCCTCCTACTATGGAGTTTTTCCTAGCCATTGTGCATCACTTGTGTTGCTTGCTTTTGGGGGTCTCGAGCCGGGTGTCTGTCAAAGCACTTTGTGACAACTGCTGTTGTTAAAAGGGCTTCATAAATAAATTTGATTGATTGATTGAACATTCTACAAATAATACCCAATAATGACAATGTGAAAGAAGTGTGTTTGAAATCTTAGCAAATTCATTAAAAATAAAAAACAAAAAAGCACATTTATGTGTTCACCTTTGGCATCAATTTCAGCCTCATGTCTTGAGTATGATGCTAAAATCTTAACACCTATTTTTGGGCAGTTTCTCCCATTGTTCTTTGCAAGACCTCTCAAGCTCCATCAGGTTGGTTGGGGAGTGTCGGTGCACAGCCATTTTCAGATCTCTCCAGAGATGTTCAAGCACATTCACAGAGTTGTCATTTAGCCACTCCTTTTTTATCTTGGCAGTGTGCCTAGGGTCATTGTCAATCAATCAATCAATCAAATTTATTTTTTAAAGCCCTTTTTGCAACGGCAGTTGTCATAAAGTGCTTTGACAGACAGCTGGCCTAAAACACCCAAGAGCAAGCAATACAAGTAATGCACAGTGACTAGGAAGAACTCCCTACCAGGTGGGACCTACGAAGAAACCTAGATAGAGGCCAGACTCAAGGGGGTGGTCCTCTTCTGGCTGTACCTGGTGGGGGATCTGAAGGTACACAGCCCATTTTATTAAGGTCACGTTGTTTATCAGTGTTCAATAAAAAATGAAGATAGGAATGGGTGGGCTGTGACCATAGTCTTTGTGTTGCATCAACACAGTTTGGTGGTCTTGGGTAGGGAGAATGCAACACTCTCTGGAGATGTACAGCTGGAGTCACCAGGTAGAAATGTGATCACCAACAGCAGTGACATGGGCACCAGCCCAGCAGGTTGAGCACAGGAAGGAGTCATCAGGCCACATGGTCTTGAAGCATGTTCCAAGGGTTTGGGTCCTCCTAGGATGAACATCAGAAACATCAGAAACATTAGAGTGGAAAGGGAAAAACCCCTTTGGTGTAGTACCTCGGTACAGCTCTGACCCCCAAAAAATATATAAACTGCCTCTTGTCCCCCATCACATATCAATGAGACTTAAGTGGGGACTGAGAAAAGATAGAAAGACCCTAGTCCACCGGCACATAAACTATTGCAGCATAACATCTGGGGCTGAGACGAGGGGGTACTGGTGATGTGGTCCTTCACAAAAAACCTTGGGCCGGACCAAACAGGCATTATTCAGACCCAACACCATTGCCAAGACCACACCAGCAAAGGGACACCAACAGACCACAACCACCCTGAGAGGGTAGAGTATAGTCCACACAGTGTACTCCCATCCCACAATTGTGGGGTATCAGGGGGCAACATGAGCAGGCCAGTGACTTGGCCTCTGAGTGGTGTTGGAGTGAGGATATCCCAGTGGAGAGAGGAGCCTACCAGGCAAACCAGCATGGGTGGTTCAACAACAGTGCCGCAATTCTCTTTTAGCCCCCTGGCCAGACTATACTATGTTATAGAACTAGAAGAGATGAGTCTTCAGCATAGACTTAAATGTTGAGACTGAGTCTACGTCTCTCCAATGTGTTGGCAGAGCATTCCACAAAATTGGAGCTCTCTAGGAGAAAGCCCTTCCACCAGCTATTTGTTGAAAAATTCTGGGAAGAATTGTGAAAGTAACATACGTGAAGGTATGTATTGCAGCACAATATCAGACAAATAAGTGGTGGAAGGTCCATGTAGTGCTTTGTACGTTAACAGTAAAACTTTGAAATCAACCCTAGCCTTAATGGGCAGCCAGTGTAGAGAGGCTAGAATTGGGGTAATATGTTCCGATATTGCGATTCTAGTCACAATTCTGGCGGCTGTGTTAAGCACTAACTGAAATTTCTTTAGGGTTTTGTCTGGGTAGCCGGAAAAATAAGCATCACAATAATCTAATCTTGAAGTAACAAAAGCATGGATTAACTTTTCTGCATCATTTCTTGACAGAAAGTTTAACGTTTCTGCAATGTTCCAGAGATGGAAGAAAGCTGCTCTTGAGATACGTATTACATGTTAATCAAAAGAGAGATTAGGGTCCAGTGTAACACCAAGGTCTTTTACAGTTTGTTCTGATATTACTGTACAACCATCTATGTTCTTTGCCAGACTTGATATCAGGTCTCTTTGTTTCTTGGGATGTAAAAATGCAAGTTTTTTCTGGGTTTCGAAGTAAATCATTTTCTGTCATCCAATTCTTCATATCCAAAACACAGGCTTCCAGGGTGTGCAATTTTGGGTTTTTCCCTCTTTCTCTGAAATGTACAGCTGTGTGTCATCAGCATAGCAGTGAAAGTTGACATTGTGTTTCCGGATGACATCACCAAGAGGCAACATATATAGCGAGAACAGTAGCTGTCCTTGTAGTTGCCCTTTTGGAAGATGAACGTTCACCCCAGTCTGAGGTCCAGAGTGCTCTGGAGCAGGTTTTCAGCAAGGATGTCTCTGTACATTGCTACATTCATCTTTCCCTTGATCCTGACTAGACTCCCAGTTCCTGCCGCTGAAAAACATGCCCACAGCATGATGCTGCCACCACAATGCTTCACTGTAGGGATGGTAATGGCAAGGTGATGAGCAGTGCCTGGTTTCCTCCAGACATGATGCTTGCCATTCAGTCCATTGAGTTCAATCTTTGTTTCATCAGACCAGAGAATTATGTTTCTCATGGTCTGAGAGTCCTTCAGGTGCCTTTTGGCAAACTCCAGGCGAGCTCTTATGTGCCTTTTAATGAGGAGTGGCTTCTGTCTGACCACAATACCATACAGGCCTGATTGGTGGAGTGCTGCAAAGAAGGTTGTTTCAGGAAGGTTCTCCTCTCTCCACAGAGAAGAGTTGGAGCTCTGTCAGAGTGACCATTGGGTTCTTGGTCACCTCCATTCTCCCCCAATCGCTCAGTTTGGCTGGGCGGTAGTGATGGACCGCTCGACACTCAAGTGTCAAAACAGTTTTGATGTTTTTGACACTCACTACATCGAATCTACGTATCTAGACGAATTTCAAAAACACTTCTGGTCAAATGACTAAGTGTGTCAAAAGAGATTTGTGAGAGTATTGAGAAATTGAACCTTCACACACAAGATAGACCAACGATGGATCAATCTTAGTGAGCGTACAAAAATATAAAACTCTCGTTAATATCTAACAAAGGGGAGGTTAAGAAATCTGCATTTATGCATGCCAAATTTAGCTATTGTAATAACATTATTGATAAAAAAATTATCTCTTCTCTCTTCAAATAGTAGAGAATATAAATATTTTTGCTGTAAAGTACATCATGCAGCTCCATTTAGAAAGAGGCAAAACAATCACACTCAAAAAAGATATGTTCAGTTGTTTCATTGAGTCATGATTGGTGTGGGGTGAAGAGAAGGAGGGAGACTGAAGGCAGGTGGCAGATGAATGTTGACTTTAATAATGAATGCTCCAGGATGTATAGCAGTAAGCATATGAAATGGGGATAGCAGTTTTGCACAACGTATATAGATTATATAATAACTATGATCTTGACCGCGGCATAGAACGCATCAGAAAACTACAGAGCGTACGTCTATAACTTCAAACTATCATATACATATTATAATGCTTACTTATAAAGAGTACTTACTCCTGAGCGACAGCACTACCAACGACAATATACAATGAATCATGCCTGTTTTTTCATGCCATGAATCATCAAGGGATTACGACACAATCAGTCCCTACTAACACCAGGTGAATGAGGGGAAGGTGCACCACTCCATAATACTGAAAAAGAATAAACTCAGAACATAAATCATCAGTGCATACACTGGCATAATATAAATAAAAACTACCCACTATAATCAATAAAACATAGATACCTAACAAATGAGTCCAGAAATACCTATCTAATTTAAGGAGTCCAATCTCAGTTCACTAGAACAGGTATCCCACCCTAGGACACCTGTTACACATTGCTGTCCCTACAGAATTTATGCTCAATAGTAAACTTAAAGCTTAGAAATTCATTAGACGGATAGATATCATTTAACTTGATTTTTGAAAGTGATTTTCTTTTGCTTTGGGTGAGATAGGGAATGATAGATATTTTGTTCTAATCTTTTGATTAATTAGTACATCAAAGGTTTGATACACACACACACACATCGTGATACACACACACACACACATCAAGTTTGATTCCCAGTCTCATCAGAGAAGTTTACATAAGTTTGATGTTCTGGAAAAACTCCAAATCAAGTTGATTGTATGACATTATGTTAGGAAAGAGTTTGTCTTAAACAGTTCTATTCATTCAATAACCACAGTGTTGACAAATTACAATTATCAACCCCTGTTGCGAAACTATGCAGTTTGTGATGAAGGATGAGAATCGCTCAGTCCGACCACAGAAGCGTCTGTCTAACCATGGTGGAATTAACCTAGACTGTGTGCCATAATTGAAGATGCCAGCAGATGTTCCTGTTGAGTAAAGGTTTAGAGCGTTTCAAAAGCCTCAACTTAAATATTTCAATTGTCTCTGTGTTTCGGAAAGCCTCGTTTTGCCCATCACTAACGGGCGACCAGCTCTAGGAAGAGTCTTGGTGGTTCAAAACTCTGTCCATTTACGGATGATGGAGACCACTGTGCTCATTGGGACCTTCAATGCTGCAGATATTTGTCTGTACCATTCCCCAGATCTGTACCTTGATACAATCCTGTCTTGGAATTCTACAGACAATTCCTTGGACTGCATGGCTTGGATTGTGCTCTGACATGCACTTCTTCTTCTTTTTCTTCTTCTTCTTCTTCTTTTGCTTTCTGACAGACTAGATACCTTATGCTGCCACCCGCAGGTCAGGTTAAGTAAAATTCAGTTGAACAGTCCTGTTGCCGAGGTATAATCTATGACCACTCTTCCTGGCAGCACTTCCTCCACCCACTGAAGTACCCAAATTATATCTAATAGCTCTGTTGTTGTATAGACCCAATACCCCCTCAGACAGTCGTTTTAGCTGTACAATGTCATGTTGCGGAATATAAATACAAAAGCCCAACTTCCCAGTTTGGGGATCTTGAGATCCATTTGAGTAAATCTGAAGATAACACTCCCAATGCGTACCTAGCCTTTGTTTCACCAACCCCAGACATGCACTACTGTTATGTTTTATATTTTCCAATATACTAAAGTCCACTTCTGGCGTGGGCAGCAACCATGGAGGTATAACTGCCCAGTACACTTGGCGGGCCACTCCTGCCTCTCCCAGGCCCAGCTGCTCCACATTTTTCCTGATGTTAAACAAAAAACACTCCTTCCTTTTTCCCTGATGCCCACTCCCAGGTATTAGTCAACACTGCTTTTGCTGCGTGGTCTTCTTTATATCCCCACACTTTAACAACATACTGCATCGCCAATTTCTCTCGTCGTATTGAAAATGGCATCTCCCTCATCTTAACCAGTAAAGCTGGAGCTGGGGTCATATGAAGGGCCTCACAACATAATCTCAGAGCATTGGCCTGTATCACATCCAGGTTTTTTAAGTGCGAATCAGCTGCCGTCCCATAACATTTACACCCATAGTAAATGATTGACCTTATCATTGCTCTGTAAATCATTAGCAGTGTATCCCTGTCAGCACCCCATGTGCTACCGGAGAGGGAACGCATGACATTAATCACTTTCTCACATTTATCAACAACATTTTTTATTTGTTTTCCACCAGTTTAGATTCTCATTGAAGTGTTCTCTCAAGAACCTGAAGACCTTTAGCCTTTCAATTGCTTGACCATACATGAAAAGACCTTGACATTCATTTTTTTAGTTACCAAATATTACATAGGTTTGATTCATCCACTGAGATTTTAAATCCCCACTTCCCACCCCAGCTAATGACCTTGTTTAGGGCTACCTGCAACTGCTCAATTGTATGTTTAATATTTCTGGCCATTTTCCAGACAGTCCAGCCATCTGCAAACAGGGAAAGTCCAAAACTGGACCAAATATCCTAAAAAATATAATTTATCATAACATTTAATAAAATTGGACTAATCACACTTCCCTGGGGTGTTCCGTTATCCACCCTTGTACCATCAGAAAATAAACAGGCTATGGATGATCTGTGGAAACAGGATGCACCTCAGCTCAATTTCGAGTGTCACGGCAAAGGCTGTGAATACTTATGTACATGTGCTTTTTGAATTTTTAATAAATTTGCTAAGATTTCAAACACACTTCTTTCACACTGTCATTATGGGGTATTTTTTGTAGAATTTCGAGGGAAATAAATAATTTAATTCATTTTAGAAACAGGGTGTAACAAAACAAAATGTGGAAAAATTAAAGCGCTGTGGGTATAGTTAGTATGCAACCCGTCACTTAGTTGCAGAAACTCAATGTGGCCCTCAAGCATCATATTTTGCCCACCCCTGGCTTAGAGGGTAAACAACCAGGTGTAGTTTTTTTAATCAACTAACAAGAAATGTGAATCTTTATACTACACAGAAATATTGAACTTCACGATGCATTCCATGATATTTTCAGCCTCTAGGTTCTAAAGACTATATACTGTCAAGCTAGAACGGGACCCCAGTGTTCTTTCTAAGCTCAGCTCCTTCAGATAATACTACTATTTTGAAAGAAATTCCTGTGATATATTTAAAAGTGTAAGATAAAATATAGTGCATCCGGATAGAATTCACAGCACTTCACCTTTTCCACATTTTGTTATGTTACACCCTTATCCCGAAATTGATTAAATTAATAATTTTCCTCAAAGTTCTACAAACAATATACCCCCAAGAAATGAAAAAAATACATGAACATAAGTATTCACAGGCTCTGATCAATATTTTGTTGAAGCACCTATGTATACAGACAGTTTTAGCTAACTATAAGTCTGTGAAAACATGCTTATGGGTGGTTCATTACCACAAATATATTGAATGTTGCAGATAGGCATTTACGAACACAGCAGATGTTCCTGTTTAAGTTATTGGAGAGGCATTTTTGTACTACACAATACAGGCTATTTTTACCTGCTACTGAACACTAGGCTTGTGAACACAGCTCAGATTTTTCCATTAGCACTCCAATATAAGGAGGTAATCATTTAAATGATTAAAACTTGAAAAACTACTTTGAAGTCCCTCAAGTCTCACTACCCCCACCTAATAAAAAAAACACCAGCCCCCCAATAAAGATTGATACATGCCTTACTGCCTAAACCATATTTACATAGACGTCGACGATCTCCTGTTCAACACCGACAGTACAACACTGCTGAGCTCCATACAAATTAGATTTTAAAATACCCAATATGCCTTTGACATCCACTTCAATATTCTGACATGTTCAATCTTGTGTGATAACACTAGAGTGGGCCCTAAAAGTTACCAAAATAAGTAATATTTATATTGGAGCATACTGTATGTAAATTGGAGAAAAACATTGACCGGCTACCAGCTTCTAGTATCTACAAACAGTCTGAAAAACAGTTTTTTTTGTATTCTGTTATGTTTTCAAATTAATGTGACAAAAGCCATTTTACAACATTTCTTTTGGAGCATACTGTCACTACTCAGCAATGCTCACAACCAATGTGAAACCAAATAACAGGTTCCCACAACTTGCAAGAAACCAGAAGTGGTAGCAGGATTGACCCATTTGCTGATGTGTCTGTCTTGTCACATACTTTACAAGACAAACTCACCAATTAGCTAACCCTGCTGAATGATAAATTATTTCTAGTACAGACAAATTACATCTATGTTTAATGATGAAAATACTGATGGCACAGGGACAATAGGTTTCTATGGAACCAATATGTGCTGTGGCTTAAGCGTAAGTCACCTCATTATGACAAAGAGCTCGAGAACCGTTCACCACATCATTGTAAGAGAATTATGCATGTTCCTTAACCACATGCATGACACCGACCAATACAGCAGATTTTCCACGTAACACCTCTTAGTTTTTGTAGATGCTCACACATTATCAATTTTGATGCTGTAGTTTAGGTTTCTCGTGTAAGTTTCTATTTCCTTAGAAAAGGGGATTTTTCCCCAAAGAAATGCAGCTTGTTTTAAATTGCATTCTGAGGAAATAAATGACTCCCCCATCTACATTTACACTACAAAATAGAAAACACCTCTTTTCAATACTTTCCCCTACTGTATACTGTTACATCCCCCAGTATAAGTGTAAATTGGTTTCTGTGTGTGTGAATTTTTTTCTGTTTTGTGTGTCTGTTCTGCACAGGTGGTGCAAATTGGTCCTGATAATTGCTCATCAATGACTCCTCCCCTCCAATTATCTGTTCACCTGGTTCCAATTGGCAGCTATTCCATCAATCCCTTCAACAGTATATAACGTGCCATTTTGTGTTGGGGTTTAAGGTATGTCTCTCTGGTTGTCTTTATGTGAAGGTGTAAGTGCAGTTGTTGTGCAATTAGTGGTTAATGGTACTCTGCCTGTGTGTAGAGGTGACTGTTTGTTTGGTGTATATTTGAGTCCTAGTTGTGTGCTTTGTAAATTCTTTTTGGGAGGCAACTTTTGTATTTGTTTGGAGACACCTTTGGGCTGGTTGTGTAATGTTTGTATTTGTAAATAATCATTAACCCTCTGTTTAAATTTTGTCTTCCCAGGGGGAGGGTGACACTTGGGAGTGTGTAGGCCAGAGTCGCCCACAGGGTGAGATCTAGTTGGACCACCCCTTGTGTTTTAAGCTCAAAGGAGTTTTACTTATTGAAAAGTGTTCTCCAGGCAGATCTGCCTTGGAGGCAGAAATTATTTGATTGGTTAATTCAAAACAGAGGGTGGACCTAACATTATGTTTACTTTCACAATCTAATCTCTTCCCTTTGCGTATATATAGCACAGGATTACATTTAACACTCTAGTGTGGTTAAGGTTAGGGTTAAGGTTAGATGTATGGTTAAATATGATTAAAGACTGAGAACTATGTTCATATGCACATTTCCGATGTCATGTAAGGTCCGCCCTCAGTTTTAAATCAACCAATCGACTGATTTCTGCCTCAAAGGCAGATCTGCTTGGAGAACACTTTTCAATAACTAAAAACTAAGTCCTATGAGTGAATTTAGATTTTATTCATCAATTCTTTGGTTTTATTTTCTTAGGTATGTTTAGATGACCATAAAGCTGTATGGAGTTTCCAGTAAAGAGGCAGGTAAAATAGTGACAAACATTGAAACCTAATAGCATTCAAAGCATCAACACCTTTGAAAACAGTGTTGCCTGGAAAACGGTGTGCTATAATTGGTCAGAAAGCTGCACTCGGCTCCTTGCATTTGAAGGAGGTGTGAATTCACATTACAAAGCAATAGCTCTTATTGCTTTTGGTAATCATCCACTGCCAACCTCTTCTACCTTAGGGAAAGATTAGAAGTGTGAGATCACAACTTGTGTGTAGGGCCGGTTCTATCTGGGGCCAAACTGTTCCCCTGGCAACACTATATTATGCTGACAACACAAACTCTGACTTATCTTATCAAAATAATAGTGCTCCTATGTAGTAGTGGGTCCATGTTCATTTGTTATTAAAATGTGTCTATTGTTAGATAAAACAGACTCTAGTTAATGTTTTTCAAATGCAATCATGTTTTCACATGAGACACGGACAATATATCCGATCAAATTTTGTGTACAATGTATTTGTTACTGTTTTTAATGAAATGTTTTTACTGAAAACATGTTACATGTTTTCTTTGCAGTCACATACTCTAATTCATTATTTACACACAATACAATTGCATTTGGTTACAATTCACTAGCTTTGTAATGAATTCACAGTTCATGTTGCTGGCATAAGATAGTTTTGCCAGGGAAACAGTGTTTGCCCCCGGCTAGAACCGGCCCTGCTTGTTTGACTGGACACAATTGCTGTGTCCAGAGGTGGACAATTACTTGAGTAAAAGTACTTTTCTGAGTAACTCTGAGGTCACAAGTTTTGGGAAGTTCCTACTTAAGACCAAAATGATCAGGTAAAGGGAGTTCACATCTTACCGGTGACCATGATTAATATTTCCTTTACTCTTTCTAATTCTTTTATAGGTTACTGTTAAGATATGAACTCCTGTTACCTGATCAATTTGGTCTTAAGTAGGGACTTTCCAAAACTTGTGAACTCAGAGTTACTCAGAAAAGTATTTTTACTCAAGTAAATGTCCACCTTTGGCTGTGTCTCAATGTGCTGCATTTGAAGGCCGATTGCATCACAGCAGTGCTACGAAGGATGTCTCAATTCAAACTCTGCACCCTTCGAAGGCTGCATTTGTCACTGCGGTGCAACGAATGCTGCCCCAATTTGGAATTTCATTCAAATGCGACGCCAAATGCAGCCTTTTCTCCGGCAAATTAAGGATACAGCCTAACCTTCCCCATAGTGTGCCGGTGACGATGCAATTTTATTCAAAGGAAATGGCGAGTGTTAATACTGTGGTGGCCGAGGAATTCACATATAATTTGAACTATTGTGTTTTAATTTATTAAAATAGCTAGCAAAACAAGTGCTAGGGATAAATATGGACCAAACACTGAATCCGCTGTGGGAAACCAATCAACTGATTTAAATGAATCAAATACTACCGTAAATGTAATATCAACCAAATGCTTTTCTTGGTTGGGTTTTTGTCTTGTTTGTGCATTACATGATAAGGAGCGAGCCCCACTGGGCCCAGCCAACAGAAAAAGAGGCTGTGCAATGAGCTCATTGAGCTAATGAAGGAGGACATGTAATTTCAAAGGGACACGGGAGAGAGCACAAAGAGAGCAGGTAGAGAATGGACAGTCTGTTTTCTGTCCTTGAGAAAAAATTATTGACAAACAATAATATAAATTACAATTAGTTATTAAATACATTTTCATATGTATATATTTTTGTCACTTATTAGTAAATGTAACAAAGTAATTTCTGTACACTGTTTATTTGCCGCTACGTTGTAGTTTACCCCGGTGGACGAGAGGGTCGCCTCCCTGCGCCTGTGGGTTGCTGGGGGGAAAACTCTGACTGTTGTTTGTGCATATGCACCAAACAGGAGTTCAGAGTATTCAGCCTTCTTGGAGACCTTGAATGGAGTCCTACATGGGGCTCCAGTTGGGGATTCCATAGTTCTGCTGGGGTACTTCAACGCGCACATGGGCAATGATGGAGACATGCAGAGGCGTGATTGGGAAGAACGGCCTCCCTGATCTAAACCTGAGTGGTTGTTTATTGTTGGACTTCTGTGCTAGTCATGGATTGTCTATAACGAACGACATGTTCGAACATAGGGATGCTCATTAGTGAACTTGGTACCAGAGCTCCCTAGGCCGAAGGTCAATGATCGAATATATAATTGTTTCATCCAATCTGAGGCTGTATGTTTTGGACACTCGGGTGAAGAGAGGGGCGGAGCTGTCAACTGATCACCATCTGGTGGTGAGTTGGGTCAGGGGGTGGGGGAAGACTCTGGACAGACCTGGTAAACCCAAACGGGTAGTGCGGGTAAATTGGGAACATCTGGAGGAGGCCCCTGTCCGACGGACTTTCAACTCACGCCTCCGGCTGAGCTTTTCGTGCATCCCTGTGGAGGTTGGGGGCGTTCATTGCTGAAGCTGCGGTGGGGAGCTGTGGTCTTAGGGTCTTGGGTGCCTCAAGGGGCGGTAACCCACGGACACCGTGGTGGACACCGGTGGTCAGGGAAGCCGACCGACTGAAGAAGGAGTCTTTCCGGGATATGTTATCCCGGAGGATTCCAGAGGCAGTTGTAGGGTACCGAAGGGCCCGAAGGGCTGCAGCCTCTGCTGTGAAAGAGGCAAAGCAGCAGGTGTGGGAAAAGTTCAGGTGTGGGTGTGGGAAGACATGGAGAAGGACTTTCGGACGGCACCAAAGTGCTTCTGGAAAACCGTCCGCCACCTCAGAAGGGGGAAGCGTGGTACCATCCAAGCTGTATACAGTAACGGTGGGACTTTGTTGACCTCAACTGAGGAGGTAATAGGGCGGTGGAAGGAGCATTTTGAGGAACTCCTGAATCCAACTACTATGCCCTCTATATCAGAGGCAGAGCTAGAGGATGATGGGGGATTGTCCTCAATTTCCCTGGTGGAAGTCACTGAGGTAGTCAAACAACTCCACAGTGGCAAAGCCCCAGGGATTGATGAGATCCGTCCAGAAATGCTGAAAGCTCTGGGTGTGGAGGGGCTGTCTTGGCTGACAGCCTCTTTAACATTGCATGGAAGTCTGGGACAGTGCCAAAGGAGTGGCAGACTTGGGTGGTGGTTCCCCTGTTCAAAAAGGGGGACCAGAGGGTGTGTGCCAATTACAGGGGTATTGTAGTGGGAAAATAATGTTGTTCACAGGACCAAATATTGACTATCTCCACATTGGGCTGCACAAGGCATGTTTTTGTGTCCAGATAACTATTCTAGTTGGCTGGCCAGAATGTTGGAGGTTTCTACAGTAAAGTGTTTGTTTCCCCCACCTGGGGTGGGACAGTTCAATATCATGTAAATGTGTGAAGCTATCTGTTGTATTGGTATTCGCGCCAGCACGGCGGTTCCACAGGAAACGTATGTTTTCCCCCCCTCGGAAGGGACATTTCAATTACATGTAAATGTTATGACACTGTCCTATTGTTGATTCCAAGGCTAGCGCCAGCAAGACTGTGCATAATTTGATTATGTATGTGTGGGTGCCAAGCCTGTTTGTTCTAACCACAGCCAAGTGAAGTGATACCATTTGCCATGCAGCGGTGGGAGGAGTTTTGGGGAGCACCTGGGCGCGAAGGTTAAAAGTGCTCTGTTTTAGATTTGTTAGTGGAGTTATAATCGTAACCGAAAACTCTGGGCAAGCTTATGCCCTAGATGTGTGTTTAGATTCTCTAGGATAATTGTAGTTTTTGGTAGGCTGTAGGATTTCAGAAAGTGAACTATATTGGGTATGTAACTTGTATTTCATTGTCCGGTTGTAGTGTTGTAATTTTATGCCCTGCAACTGGTATTAAATGTAATTGAGTTTGTACCGAGTTCCGTCTGAGTCTGCCA
>JACXGM010026596.1:0-14925 GCA_016801145.1 Umbra pygmaea
AAGGCAATAGTCAATTGAGAAAATGCCGCCTCAAATTCGTGCCGCCCTAGGCGGCTGCCTAATCTTGCCTAATGGGCGGGCCGGCCCTGAGTGTTGTTCAGTGACTCCGACGTATAGTGACTTCGACGTACTTAAAATGGTCAAAGGGGCCTCCAACCAAATTTTGCATAGGGCCCCCAAAGGTCTAGGGCCGGCTCTGCAGTTAGGTAACAGTGAAGTACTTTGATTCATTTGCAAATTGTCCAATGTTTCCCTTGCTTTATGTTCACATGACACTCTCTGTCCAGTCAGAGGACAGGGCGAAGCGTCAGAAGCTAAGTGACGGCACAATCGGTGCGGTTGCAAGTTCAGCCCCCATGGTCAGTGGCGGCAAATCAGGGATCAGGAGGAGCACGCGGCACAGAAAGCTCCGGGGAGAGAAAGCACTCATAGTCTCAGCCAATCAGACGCTTAAGGAACTCAAAATACAGGTGAGGGTGTCACCAGCTTTGCACTTAGTAGAAGTCTGAATAACTAATTAACACCTTTGACCCACAATGAATCTGAACATTCCTAATCCATGGATTGCTCTTAGATCATGCACGCCTTCTCGGTGGCCCCGTTTGATCAGAACCTGTCAATCGATGGCCGGTGTCTAACTGATGACTCTGCCACCCTTGGCAGCCTAGGGGTCATCCCAGAGAGCGTCATCTGTCTGAAGGTACCAACCTCTTCACAACGGGACCTTGTCATAAAATAAAAAGAAAAATATGCAGGGTTTCAGACAAATTCAGGAAATCTGTTCCTAAGTATTCCAGGAATACAGACATGTGATTTGTATAATCGGTTAGAAAGAGTGTATTTGACAATAGAATAAATCCTTAATGGGGTTTCTGGTGGTCTACAACAACCTTTTTTCCTTCTTTGAAAGACGATAGATCGATATTTAAAAATAATATGCGATTGCTAGACGAGCAGCAAATATTTATTTTCTCATTCTTGAACCTGTTTTTCCTGTAGGCTGATGAACCCATAGCAGATTATGCAGCACTGGATGATGTATATCAGGGTATGTTTCTATTTTCTTTTTGTAATTCATTCTGACATACACCATGAAACACATTTTCTAATGCCTGATTATGAATCAAAAGATCCAATTTGCTAATGACCATTTGTGTTCTCATTTCAGTGTGCATGCCTGAAGAAGGATTTAAAGGTAACAGTATTTTCAGACAACTGAGGTTTGCAGATATTCAGTGTTTAATCCTAAAATCCAGGATAAAGCTGTAATGATTATTCTTATTTGATGTCTTAATGACAAGTTAATAAAAAATACTGTTTGTATCCGTGTAGGCACTGGGCTTCTCGGCCACTGAAGAAGACACCAATAGTCACTGCCATCAGTGGACCGAAGCTCGACAAAAATATTCAAATGCTTGAATTAAAATGGTCCATAAATGGAAATAAGTGCTTTAATTTTGTTTTTATTTTGTTTTTGTATTTTAAACTGTGACTGTTGCAGACCCTTTTTCGTTTTATATTTGTTTAAAATGATCTGCTGGCTTTTAATATGTTAAGAAATGTATGCCTTCTTTGGGACTTTGGTTACGCTTGGTTCAACGGGTTGTGAGAGTCATGGCCTCTTTAATATGGAGCCCAAACTTCTCTCGTGTCTGCTTCCAAAGGCTTCCGAGAGGATCGGTTCAGTAGATTGTTATTCTCAACAGTTGGATAAAATTTCCGTAGATTTTTACAATACTTTTTTTCTTTTCAGTGGAAGCTTGTGGTTTCACTGCAAATTGTCTACATATTTAAAGAATGCATGAGCAACTGATACATATAAATCAAATGAACTATTTGGTGGTTTAACAATACCTCAACAAAAGTTAACAAAATACTCCTGTCATTTAAACAAGAAAAGATTATGTATATTTCTTTAAATAAATAAACATTGCAGACTTAGATTAGGTTTGTGCTGCAGGCCTTGGTGTGAACTGTTATTTTCTGTTCTTTCATATGGGCAATAAAGTTATCGTTTTCCATCTAATTTGAATTAACATATGTACTCACAATGATTGTTTTCTATTTGTGCACTGTAGAGAGCAGATGCTTTTCGTCTCACATTAAAGAGACATTGTGTTCCATTTTAAATCTCGGTTTTATAGATACCACCCGTTTAAACCATAATTGTTTTAAAGACAGTGAGAACTGATTCTTTCTCAAGGAAACCATACACTGGAAAATCATTTCTATTGTGATTGGGGTTGATGTAAGATAGTTACACAGAGTGGCTCCATCAACCTTATCCCGTGTCTAAAAACTGACCTTCATAGCTGTACTTCCACAGTAAACCAACTGTATCTTAAGAGTTGTGACAGTACTGCATTTATCTAAACCATCTCACTCAAATTGTATTTCTAGTAATTGTTGCTACCAACACACGCATTGACTGTAAGACGCAATTGACACATTTTCGACGGTGAAAGGCGCGCGTCACTTGATCCATCGAATCTCACTCCAAGCTATCTTTAATGTTGGTTGACCTGTAGATATTTTATTGAGTGTGATTACTATTACTTGTGCTCAATGACCACATATTACTGTCTAAAGATGCACCAAATGTGTCTTATCTGTAAGTGTATCTGGATACGACGACCGTCTGTCAAACTACAAACGATAAACTGATCTCAGAGCTGAAAGAAAATCTTCGTTTGGAGCCTGCGCACTTTGTAGTTAGAGCAGTCGCCATTTCAAAAATAACGAAGCTTTATTGGGCTGTTTTGGTTGTCTCTTGACGTAGTTTAAATAAAGAGCTGGATTATTTGAATAACATTCAAGGTAAAGAGATGATTTACAGCCGATTTTGTCCAGATATATAGTGTTGTGTTATTTAGGTACTGCTTGTATTTCGGTTTCTGATGTTTCGATATTTTGTCCCCGAAACAAGCATGGCTGGATAGTAACCTGGTCCACCGCTCTTTAAATATAAACATTTTGGTGATGGTTATAGTACAGCACTACCATGCATTGTTTTCACATCAGATTTAACAAGATTGTTAGCTAAACTTGATGCATTTATTTAGTTATTCATCTAGTTAGGCTAAGTAGTATACGAGCAGTTGTAATATAATTTAGATATAGATATAGATTTTATTTACTCTTACATCAGAAAACTACTTTAGTGACTCCATCAATTCACTACGCGCAGACCAAGCATGTACTGTACTGTACTGTACTAGTCAAAACACCTCTATGTACCCATCCTTTACACATAAGCACTCGTGCAGATACCTTTGTATTTGCAATAATGCTAGGCCATTTCACCACTTAAATATAAACATTTTTAACTTAACTCAGTTGTCATTACCATGTCTGTTCCTTCCCTGTACCTGCGTAGGCAGAAATGGAGCTGCCCAACTATAACAAGCAGCTAATGCAACAGCTCGGTTCCCTGAGAAAAGAGGGTCAGTTCTGTGACTGCTCTATTCTTGTGGGGGACAATACCCATCGAGCCCACAAATTAGTACTCGCTGCCTCCAGTCTTCTGTTTAGGTAAACCTGTACATTTTTCATTTAAATCAAGCCGATTTGTAGCCTACCTACTCCCTAGTGTCATAGCGTTGGCCTCGTTTATCAGAAAAGCGAAGGCTAGAGTACTAGACCCTCAACATCTCTGTCCTTCGACTCAGGTCTCTGCTGGAGGGCTCAGAGAGCATCTCCATTGACACAGCCGTGGTGTCTTCTCAGGAGTTCTGCTGCTTGCTGGACATCGTGTACACTGGAAAGCTGCCTCCAGGGAAACACAACTTCACCCGCATAATCGCTGCCGCAGACAGTCTGCATATGTTTGATGTAGCTGTGGGCTGCAAGAACATCCTCACCAACCTGATGAAACAGTCAAATACTATCACTGCTACCACCACACACAGCACCCAAGTAGTCTCAGCTACATTACTACCAACTGACCCCCAACCAGCCTCAACTACAACTTTACCAACTGACCCCCAACCAGCCTCAACTACAACTTTACCAACTGACCCCCAACCAGCCTCAACTACAACTTTACCAAATGACCCCCAACCAGCCTCAACTACAACTTTACCAACTGACCCCCAACCAGCCTCAACTACATCTTTACCAACTGACCCCCAACCAGCCTCAACTACAACTTTACAAACTGACCCCCAACCAGCCTCAACTACAACTTTACCAACTGACCTCAAACCAGTCTCAACTACACCTTTACCAACTGACACCCAACCTCAGCTCAAACAGCTTCAGAGCCAGATGGCTGAGCGTACAGCCTCTCCAGAGCCAGCTGCCGTCAACATGGTGGAGGGTGGTGAGAACACGGGTCCCCATGGAGCTGAGAGGAAGGTGGAAGTGCCGGGTGTAGAGAATAGAGGGACCACCCCAGCAGACATATACAGCAAGCAAACGAACGTGAAAGAGAAGAGCGAGAAGGTTGGACCACTGTTGAAAAGAGCTCGTCTACAGCTTCCACAGAGCACAGGTGGGCTTCAAGTCAAAGAGTCTGTTTTGTTCTAACGCTCCAGTGATGATGTGCCAAAGTTATCATGAGTATTGAGGAGGGCTAATGCCAAATGCATCTTCGCTTCCTGTGTCCCACATATGTTCATAATACTAAGATACTATACAAAGACAGGAATACTGGAGATCAATTACAAAACAGCATTGCAAACCATTGCGCTACACTTAATCTATTTTATTTCCTAGCCCAAGCTGACTTGGACGCCCATTCCCAGGGAGAAGCTAAGACAGCAACTGAGGTAGATCTACGGCAGTGGCTGAAAGTGCTTCAGATGTGGGATGCCGTCTCCACTGAGGAGAAGCAGGTAAGACCAGCACTACTGGATGAAAGTTGCCTAACTTATTTTACGTAACCGTTATATATCCAGGAAAGTCCCTTAACAACCAATTCTACATTTTGTCTAGAATTACAAGATGAGATAGTAGGCATGGCATCATATATTGTTTTGGGACACTTGTAAATGGGAACAGGGCATTCAGCAGGTGTAATTGTTAAATAGTAGCTTGACTGTTTTATTTTTGATGTGAGACGAGATTGTCAAGCTTATCTTTCATTCCTGTCACCAGTAGCAGCAAACGAAAATGATTGTTGACCACAGGAAATATAGGCTTCAGAAGTGATCAGACGGAAATATGTTTCAATAGTTGATAAATAAGTTTCAACTTATTTATAAGTCAATTTTATGTAAGTGCTCTCTCTAAGGTAGAGAGCACTTACATAAAATGGACTTATAAATAAGTTGGTACCTCTGGTCCGTGTGTGCAAAGTGTGGGCCAGTTTACCAGAGTCTAAAAGGTCACAGTGTTGAGCGTTGAAGCTACAGGTTACAAATTGAATTGCAATCTGGAAAATTACATGACAATTACGGAGGAGCTTTCTGTGGCAAGGCTAAAGACTACATTGCTGATTTCCTGTAGTTGAGGGTTGGCAGGATAGTTATTTTTACTATTGTATGCTAGGAGAATTTGTGAATGATATATTATTGCGGAACATGAAACCAATTCTGGATATAACTTTGGACTACAGATGAGTCATGTGACTCTAAATGAGTGTGGGCAGTCCAGCCAAATACCAGCATATATGCTATGACGGATCTCGAAAAACGTGTGTGCCCTATTTTCTTCAACACTGTCATGTTTTGTCAATTTTGTCCCGTATCAAACTCAGGTGATACTGTCATGCTGCGAAGGGGATCCTGGGGGTGCAGCTGTGTTTCAGAGGTTCCAGAGCATACTGAGGGAGAAGAGCAGTCTGTCTGCCAAAACACTGATCACCCTGCTGGGCCTGCTCAAGGGGCTCAACCCCAATCTGGCAACCCTGCTGCAGGAGCACACTCTGATACATGGATCTACAGGTGCATATTAGGAATATAACGACAGACTGTCTTTTCTGTTTTGAGCTGCAGCCAAGTTTAGGCAAGATCCCAACCATTTTTAGACTACTCCCAGCTAATTTATTATTAAGTTACCAATTAAAGATTCATTCTGTGGGTCCATGTGGCATAGTGGGCTAAGTCGCAGCATTGCAGAACAGTCTACGTCATGATATAAATGGGTTCAAGCCTGTCTAGGGGTTCTCTGACTTTCCCCGGGCCTCCTATATGAGGCACGCAAATTGGCATTGTGCTGTCTGGGATTTGGGTTAGATAAATCAGATTATTTATCCTGCCACGTCGCTCTCAGCGCCTCCGGTCCAGATTGGCGCGTGTGGGTTCAATCGCAGAAGTATAATCGGTGAACGTAATCATCCCGTGCATTATCCAACTAAAGGCTTCCATGTTGGATTCACATTGCAGAAAATAATTGGCAACTGGGCGAAATGTGGTTGGATGAACCAAGTGCGCACCCTTTGCCATCCCACGGATCTGTCCAAGGAGTTGCTGTTGACAAGGAAGGATTAGAGGGAATTAGGAGGGGAGAAAAATTGGGACAAAAACAGAAATGCTTTCTGGGACTTGCAAGACACATATTTTGGCCTGGAAATGCAACACATTGTTTATATTTACCTTACATAGAACCAGTATCATATCTCAGACAAATGTCGTTGTGTCCTTGGGCAAGACACTTTACCCTAATTGCTCCCAGGTCGTTGCTGTAAATAAGAAATTGTTCTTACTCAACTTACCTGGTTAAATAAAGGTCAAATAAAAATAGAAAATTAGCGATTTCATTCCAATTTTCAAAAGGAGTGATTTTCACACAATTTGAATGACCTGTTTGAACAGCGCCACTTTTACACCCAGTGGACAAACAATTAACAGGCTGTGTTTTTAATTAGCCTGATCAAGGATTTCTGGCATCCTCAGAGGCTGCAGTACTAGAGGAGCCCCAGTGCTCCACTGACGCAGACGTCACCATTAGAGAGGAGGAGCCAAAAGGAGAAAGGGTGACCAGATCCAAGGCCAAGCGATCGATGCCCTTCCATCCGGTGTCGTGTCGCTGGTGTAGTAAGGTCTTTGACTACAAGTGTCGTTTGGTGGCCCACGCCAAGCGCTGCACCATGTCCCAGGAGGCCAAGCTGCAGTGCCCAGAGTGTGCAGAGAGGCTGACTACACCGCGGGCACTACAGCTGCACCACAACAAGGCACACCCCGAGTCCAAAAGCACCAAGAATAAACAGCAGGTGCACTGTGATATCTGTGGCAGGACCTTCTCCCATCCCTCAGGTGAGACTTTCTGACCCTGTCTTGGGTGGTTTGTGTTCTCAGAGGCTTTGTTGATCCACCTTATATCCAAGGGGAGTAACACACTATCATGTAACCCCTAATAACGCATAACAGGCCGACCAGCTCTGCAGTGGTCTGCAGGGATTCCCGGTGAGCTAGTGTCTGTCTGGTTAGTCACTGTGGGTGTTTCTGCAGGTATGCTGTACCACAAGCGCACGGAGCACTTTGAGGAGAAGCCGTATGCTTGTGAAGAGTGCGGGGCCAAGTTTGGGGCGAACTCATCCCTGAAGAACCACATGCGACTGCACACTGGAGAGAAACCATACCACTGCAAGAGCTGTGACATGAGTTTCAGCGTGGCGGCTGCTCTGGCCTACCACACAAAGAAGAAGCACTCGGAGGGTAGGACACACACACACACACACACACACACACACACACACACACACAAGAAAAGAAACACTCATCGTGTAGGACAGACACAGTCACACAGTCACACACTAGCACCTCATTAAAGGTACAATATGTAATATCAATCAAAACAATAACAAAATACATGCTTTGCATTAAAAGCAAACATCACTATACCTATATATATTTCTTAGTTGTGTACTTACATTATCCTAAATGTTTCCACTAACTTTCAAATCCAGAGAAATTTGTAATTTAATTCGAAGACACGGGACGTTTCAATTTGTCGCCCGTAAATGTCGTCATATAACCTGTAACTGCTCTAGTTGTTATAAGATCCAGGGAGCCGCCAAACATAACGTGAATAAAGTTATAATTTTTTAACAATATATCACTTTTGTCGGTTAACATTTTTTCTGCTGGAAATGCTAAAGCGGAAGGTTGTCATTGACGACGATAACAAAACCCATGATCCCACGCAACCTCCCGACGTCATCCAAGTACATCTTTTGCTATTGTTTTGATTGAGAGCCCCCTGGCGGCCAAAAATTACATATTGCACGTTTAAGGAGTTGTAAAGTGTTTGTGTGGGTGTGTGTGGTTGTCAAGTGTGTCAGCATGTGGGGTTCTAAAGTGTTTTTGCGGGGTTGGTAGGTAAGATGTACTCCTGCCAGTACTGTGAGGCTCTGTTCGCCCAGTCAATCGAACTGACGCGCCACGTGCGCACACACACCGGGGACAAGCCTTACGTGTGCAGGGAGTGTGGAAAAGGCTTCAGCCAGGCCAACGGGCTCTCTGCCCACCTACATACGTCGCACAGTGAGTACAACTCTTCATGTTGCATTTACACGGGACAAAGTAGATGTTTTCAATGGGAGCGTGTCGGTGAATGCCGTTGAACATTACAGTAGACCGTTTTTTAACGTTTCATACCCCCAGACATCTCAGAGCCCCACGACTGCCAGAAGTGTCGTCTCAGTTTCCCCTCGCTGGACGACCACAGGAAGCACATCCAGGAGTTCCACCCGAAGGAGTTCCACCAGTGTCCTGAGTGCAGCAAGTCCTTCACCAACCCTGCCCTGCTGCAGAAGCACATCGCCGTGCACGCTGGGGCAAAACCTTACAGCTGCCACCTCTGCCAGAAGTCCTACCAGGTCAGAGACTTATCCTGTGACGCTGACATGTCCTAACCTGACAGTATGGATTCACTTATTTGAGTCGTCAGTTGCACAGGAAGATCAGTTAAATAATTTCCTTTCGAACAGTGATTTCTGTGCATACACAGAACAAGAGTTTTGATGTTTACTGGTCTTTTGTTTACTTGTGTGTTTACTGGTAAAATGTTGGTAGAGCATGGCACCAACAGGAACAGGGTTGTGGGTTCGATTCCCACGTGGGGCAAATATTAAGAGAATGCAATGGAGCGTAGTTTTTTTTCTGGTTTAACTATTTTTTATTAGACCAGGAAGGTTGATGATTGACATGTAAATAATATCTCTCTCTGTCCACAGCAAATGTCCGGGCTGTGGTACCATAATCGTACCAACCACCCGGAGGTGTTTGCAGGTCAGACCCACCGGCAGCTCAAGTCTCTGCTACAGTGCAGCGAATGCTGCAAGTTCTTTCCCACTGCCAGTAGCCTGACCAAGCACCAAAAGGCTGAGCACCCAGGTGAGGGCTAGCATGGCCAGAGAGACCCAGGCTTCAAGGCCTAGTCTGCATTCCTACAGTTGTTATTCTCAGAAGTATGTGCTACATCCCCTTACTATGGAATGTACAGTGGGCTCCAAAATTACTGTCACCCCTGACTGGCAATGCACTAACAATACTTTAAAAACATAAACAATATAATTATAGAGAGAAACTCAAAATACCAACATGTTAGAAATACTGTACTTTATTAATGTGTCAATGGAACCAACAAAAATAATTGATTAATTAAATAAAAAATTATATGTCCTCCAAATAGGGAGGAGGATGGTGAGAGAAGCAACAAAATCCCCAAGGATCACTGTGAAAGAATTGCAGGTCTTGGTGGCATCTTGGAGTCACCAGGTTTCAAAAAGCACCACCAGACACCACTTCCACAGCCTCTATGGAAGGGTTGCTAGAAGAAAGCCCTTTCTGACCCCAAGACACAGATGCAAGCACTTGGAGTTTACCAAACATCATTTAAATTGACTGGAAGAAGGTGCTCTGGTTAGATTGGGCCAGAATTGAAGGTTTTGGTCAGAAACAGCATCGGCATGTTTAACGTTAAAACAGAGATGCATACAAGGAGAGGCACCTCATACCCACAGTGAAATATGGGTCAGTGATATTTTGGGGCTGTTTTAATTTCAGAGGTCCAGGGGCACTGGTCAAGATTGATGGCATCATGAATTCCACCAAGTATCAGGCAATTTTGGCTGACAATCTGATTACCTCTGCCATAAGGCTGGGACTTGGCCGTAGGTGGACTTTTCAACAAGACAATGACCCAAAACATACCTCAAGATCAGAGAAACAGAGAAACAGAGAAATGAAACAAAATCAATGTTCTGCCATGGCATTTCAGTCGCCGGACCTCAATCCAATCGAATTGAAGAGGGTAGTTGATAAGCGCAAACCCAAGAATGTGAAGGATCTTGAAAGGATCTGCATAGAGGAATGGTCCAAAATCCCTCCAAATGTGTTCCTTAACCTTGTCCAACATTACAGGAAGAGACTCCATGCTGTTATCCTTGCCAGAGGTGGTTGCACTAAGTACTGAATAAGGAGTGCCAATAATTATGGAACCTTGATTTTGGTTACATTTTCGTTTGTGTTTAATAATTGTAGGATTTTGGTTGGTTCCATTGCAAAAGTACTGTTTCTCTCATGTTTGTATTTTTTATATCTCTAATTTTATTGTTTATGTTTTTGAAGTATTGTTTGTCCTTTGCCAGTCAGGGGTGCCAGTTATTTTGGAACCCACTGTACTAAATGTGAAATAAATCATGAACTTATCTATATCTTTATCTTTTTTAAAGGTATGTTTGATTCTGACGGGCTAGACGTCAATCCAAGGCTCCCATCAGGTATACGCTGTGAGGTTTTCCTCCTAATGCACTGCTAACACATGCTAACACATGCAACTGGCTGTTCTATCTGGGGCTGACCTCCACCACCTGTTCCATCTTAGACCCGTCAGTGGTGAAGTGCCTCTACTGTCCAGAGTTTTTCCCCAGTGAGGCTGAGATGCAGCAGCACGCCAGCGATGAGCATTTCAACCAGGAGGGGGCAGCGTTTGGCTGCTCTCTGTGCCCGCTGGTCTGTCCCTCCCAGCTGCAGCTCCAGGAGCATTTCCTCTCCTGTCACATTAAAGTGCTGAAGGAACAAGCATCCACCTCCCAGACGGTAAGGCTTTGACCAGACCGCAGACATGGGTAGACTCATCGTTTCTGTGTCTGTGTTGTTATAGAAACTGTAAGAGCTTCTGCAATTTCAAATAGAACCTTTTCCTCTTCAAATTTGCATTTGGCAGATTTTTCCTGGTGACCTGGGTTCATGTGACAGCGTGACTCATGTGATAGCATTAATAATGTGACAGCATGACTCGTGATAGCATTAATAATGTGACAGCATGACTCGTGATAACTTTACTGGTGTGACAGCATGAGTCGTGATAACATTACTGATGTGACAGCATGACTCGTTGATAACATTACTGATGTGACAGCATAACTCAACGTGATAACATTACTGATGTGACAGCATGACTCGTTGATAACATTACTGATGTGACAGCATGACTCGTGATAACATTACTGATGTGACAGCATGACTCGTTGATAACATTACTGATGTGCAGTGTTTGGTAAAGTTACTTTTACAATTACGTTTTAGTTACTTGTTGAGTTCACAAGTTTTGCGAAGTCCCTAATTAAGAAACAATTATCAGGTAAATGGATCAATTAAACTAAAAACTGATCTTTGATAAATGTTTTCACTTTTTTTTGCTGTACTGAAAATGTACCCTACCTTGACCCTTAAAACGCAATACATACAGAACTGTTGGTTAGGCGTACCGTTAAACCCCTATGAGTGATTTCTACACTATGCGGTGCATATGTTAACTGGAATGGAGGTCGGGAAATGAGCTATGGCTCTAGAGTGTAATGGTCTATTTTTATATATAATTCATGCATTTTAGGCCTTGTTTTAAAAAAGCACTGCATGTTGTACGGAAACATTACATGACATACATAAGTTTTTAAAATACATCAACATTTTTTAATAAGAAGAAAAACAGTTTTTACAGTGTTTGAAAGCTGGTCACTTAAAAAGGAATGTAGTTCAGTTGTTACGGCTCAAATTATTCAAATGGAACCTTTAATTAAAGATTATACGAACGTCTGAAATAAATGTTTACTTAAGTAACACACCTTAATACCAAGGTATGCAGAAGTGCAGCTCTGAATGCACCACACGTCCAACCTTGAAGCAGATTGGCTACAGCAGCAGAAGACCACACCGGGTGCCACTCCTGTCAGCTAAGAACAGGAAACTGAGATTGCAATTTGCACAAGCCCATTGGAACTGTAGAAGATTGGGAAAACATTGCCTGGTCTGATGAGTCTTGATTTCTGCTGCAACATTCAGATGGTTGGGTCAGATATTGGCGTAAACAACATGAAATCATGGCTCCATCATGCCTGGTATCAATGGTTCAGGCTGGTGGTGGTGGTGTTAGTGTGGGGGATATGTTCTTGGCACACTTTGGGCTTACCGGAGTATTGTTGCTGACCATGTCCATCCCTTTATGACCCCAGTGTACCCACATTTTAATGCCTACTTTTAGCAGGGTAACACACCATGTCACAAAGCTCACAACTTCTTAAACTCGGTTCCTTAACATGACAATGAGTTCACTGAACTCCACAGTCACCAGAACTCAATCCAATCGAGTACCGTTGGGATGTGGTGGAAAAGGAGACTTGCATCATGGATGTGCCGCCGGCAAATCTGCCAAAACTGTGTGATGGAATAATGTCAATATGGACAAAAATATATTGAGGAATGTTTCTAGCACCTTGTTGAATCGATGCCAAAAAGAATTAAGTTTGTACTGATGGCAAAATTGGGTTCAACCCGGTACTAGCAAGGTGTACTTAATGAAATGGTAGTGAGTGTATGTTAGTAAATAATGTCCATTGAGATGAACCACAGACCTGTCAAACAGTACATCAATATAAGTAACTAAAGCTGTTTAACTCCACTCAGCAGGGGCTTGAGACAGAGACAGATTCCACTGGCGAGCCAGATCCAGCACATCAGTCCCAGCAGGTGTTTGTCGCTGTGGGAGATGAGAAGGATGGTCGATCCAGCTCAGAGGTGATGGCGGTCAACATGGAGGACCTGCTAAATGGAACTGTTACCTTCATTTGTGAGGAGGGCCAGTGACCTCTGACCCCTAACGCTTGGTCCACACTTCCTAGTAAAGGAGAAACTGTGTTCTAGAAACAGTGTGCAGAGGCACTGTCCAGACATTGTCCAGTGTCCAGAGGTTTGAAATGAATGAAATCACTAATTTAACTTAAAAATAAATAAATCTTTAACCTTTATTTATACAGAGAGAAATCAGCTCTGCCATGTGTACAGAGAAATTAAAGTCTGAGACACTTTAAAAAAAACACAGTTAACAATTTCTACTAGTGATAAGGGTTTTGTATTCTGAGCTGTAAATATTGAAATGTATATAACGCACAAAGCTTGACCTCATGGACCTTCTGGATTGGGATACAATTACAATTTAGGAATTATTATTTCCTTTGGAAGTGTGGTGGTGTATATTAATCGGCTGCATTTCGTTGTTTAAAATAATGGGTCAGATCAGTGTCCCTGTGAAGCATTACTGAGAATAAGCCCTCCTACATAATAAACACTTGAACACGTTCACTCAACGTTCATTAATGTCTACTAGAGGTCGACCGATTATGATTTTTCAAGGCCGATACGATTAACGATTATTGGAAGACCAAAAAAGCAGATACCGATTAATCGACTGATTATTAAGATTGTTTTGGGGGAAATAATGACATTACTGAAAGAACAACATTTTAAATTACTTAATACACAAAATAGTTTCAAATCTCAAATAAATATATCAAAATATTTACATTTGTTCAAACAAAATGCCAAACAAATGGCAAAACACCTAGTAGGCATAGTACGATTTGTATTTGATTCAACTTCGCCTATAAAATCTGTTTTGTAAAACAAACCCTTGGGTTTTGCCTAAAAAAAACTTTAGTCTGTGTATGTTGATAGTTGTCCTTTTATTAACCAATCGGATTTGGTGATGCACAACGGGAGTAAAGATATCCAACGTAATTTCCAGAAGCACTTGATAAATATCTGGTTTCAAAATCAAGATACAAATAATATGACAGTGAATATAAATATAACAAAATCATTAACTGAGAAACATGGGATTTCGTCTTTAACTGCAGAATTATTCTCTTGCGCGAGGAGTCGGAATAGACTGAGGTTCTCTCATTTCACCACCGTCTGAATCAGAAATAGGCTTCTTTGAGAACACTAGCGACGTACACTCACCTGAAGGATTATTAGGAACACCATACTAATACTGTGTTTGACCCCCTTTCGCCTTCAGACCTGCCTTAATTCTACGTGGCATTGATTCAACAAGGTGCTGAAAGCATTCTTTAGAAATGTTGGCCCATATTGACAGGATAGCATTTTGCAGTTGATGGAGATTTGTGGGATGCACATCCAGGGCACGAAGCTCCCATTCCACCACATCCCAAAGATGCTCTATTGGGTTGAGATCTGGTGACTGTGGGGGCCATTTCAGTACAGTGAACTCAATGTCATGTTCAAGAAACCAATTTGAAATGATTCAAGCTTTGTGACATGGTGCATTATCCTGCTGGAAGTAGCCATCAGAGGATGGGTACATGGTGGCCATAAAGGGATGGACATAGTCAGAAACAATGCTCAGGTAGGCCGTGGCATTGAAACGATGCCAAATTGGCACTAAGGGGCCTAAAGTGTGCCAAGAAAACATCCCCCAAACCATTAACCACCACCACCAGCCTGCACAGTGGTAACAAGGCATGATGGATCCATATTCTCATTGGCCCTCATTTATGAAACGTGCGTACGACCTAAAACAGGCGTACGACGGGCGTACGGCAATTCTTACGCAAAGCAAGGGATTTATCAATTTGAACGTGATCGTAGGCTGCGATAAAATCTCACGTCTGGTCTGACTTCGTGTACGCAAATTCTATAGTGTGACTAGCCGTGTTCATGGTATAACCACCTTGTTCAG
>JACXGM010026597.1:0-14813 GCA_016801145.1 Umbra pygmaea
CCTCAGGTAGATTAATTGAAACGCACACACCGATGAACACCGCTCCAAGATTAGGCACCGCCTTCGCCCAATCCTGATTCGTCCAAATTATCAGTGACGCGAACAGAAAACCACGTGACATTGCATATCATTATTTCTCTTACTCCAGGCATTGCTGACAGAGTCTATACTAATACAGACTCTGCCCACGAGAGATTGTGACTCAGGCAACATGTTTTAGAAGATGACTAGAAAACCATCTCAATGTAGTTTCTAACAAGTGTCTTGGAATTCATTTTCAAGCTTTGTATCTGTATATTCCTTTCAGCCCAGCCTTGCAACCTATTCTAAATATTTTCTACAGGATCTGATTGTAAGAGTTAATGTTGTGTGGATGCTGGCGTCCACCACCTTGATTTCATGGGTCACTGTCTCTGGGAATTCCTCCTCTTGCCCAAGTAGAGGCTTCAAATGAGAAATGTGGGCTTTTTATCCCATCCTTGTCAGCGATGGTTGAGTTGTCTGTGCGTGAAATGTGGGATTGTGCCGAGTGGATTACCTGCCCAAGCTCTTCATGCTTGCTGGCAGGAGTGGGTGCTAGCATTCGTTATCGCCGACACCAGAGTGTGACAAAGAGTCCGCTGGCTCTTTCTGACTTACGTGTTCTACATAATGTGTATGCCTAAACCCGTAACTTAGGATACTCCACAGTCAGTAAAAAAAACATAGGACTATTTTTTTAACAGAGACCCTGTTAAATCAGCTGGTGCTTTACTGTCTGAAAATGGTTGATGAGATGCACATACTGTACACTGCAAAATGACATTAAGACAAAAGGCAGAAGAATCCATCTGTTAATCTACTGGAAAATTAGAAAGGATTTGGCTAATTCTTGATTCACTTTAAAGCATCAACTCTAGAGCATTTAAGGACTGTAAATGCAGTCTGTTTTAATCACAGCAGTGAATTGCAAGTGACAATACCTTGGCCTTGAAATAAGGTTTATTGGTTTGTACTGAATCAACATCCTGTTCCCAGGGAATTTACTTTTTTTAACAGGTTGGTTGGAGCTATATATTGCCTGTCCTAATGATATATTAACATGGCCTAGCAATTCATGTGAGTAATCACTTGTAACTTTCACTTTGTCAGTGATTCCAAATAGGGTCAAGCAGTAAACAAATACATTACTATTCAGCGTCCACCTAAAACTGTAGTCTTTCCCTATTACCACTTGAAAGCAGGATCATTTTTTCTTTTTACTACTTAAAGGTGCTACTGTATATGACAAATCGGAGCCATAACAAATTGATGATCCTTTACAGTATGTAGTGCTTTGCTACACCAAAAGCACAGCCGAAAATGCATGAAATATATTAAACACTGACCAGCGCGTGCCCCTTGACCAGCCCTAAATCACATGAAATACGTTCTGAGGGAACTATTTTGTAAAACCGAAATATGTCAAATATGAACGTATGAGAGGGTCAATTACGTTTGTAGGGAACTAAATTGAACACTCGAATAACGTTAATCACGACGTAGCATGCCAGTGTTCGCAAGTTCAAATCCAGTCGGACACATTGTGTGTGTTTTGTTCTACATTGCTTGCGTCATGCAGACACGCGATTGACGGTTTTTGTAATGTTAACCCTAACCTTAATTCTAACCTTAACCTTAGTAACGTCATATCTAACCTTAACCCTTAGTAACCTCATGCCTAACCTTAACCGTTAGTATTCTCCTATCTAACCTTAACTGTGAATGTTGCAATATAATTTCGAACACTATGGAATGTATGGAATGTGTGGAATGTTCTCGCATAAATCCGCTAAACGAAATGTACCGGCGCAACGTAATTGAAGTACAAATATAGCCTAATAACAAAACGTGCAGTTCACACGTAATAAACCCTAAATATGTTGGCATATAACGTAATTCAGGTTTTCAAAATAGTTTCCTGAGAACGTAACTTGGGAGAAATTCTGAGATTTACGATTGCCCTTGACAAACACTGTGGAATCACAACTCATCATTTCATCATTGAAGTTCCTTTTCAAATAGCAAAATATCTAATGCACAATAAACAAAATCATCATATCATAATAACTGCTTTTTCAGTTTTTTTTTATGTAATGAAATAAATCTCACTCTACAAAATTCTACACAATAGACATAAAACCATATTAATAGCATTATTAATAGGCCAAATCCTCATTTGTAATTACAATAAAACTAGGACAGTTTGACCAATATATTTACTTGTATGGTCGAATGGGCCTCTGGAATAATCCTGAGTTTGTATCAAGTCTGCATGGCAAGCATCCTACAAGCAATGCCAGGCATACTGGAATACCAAACCAGCAGAAGACCCATGACTTTAACCCAATCATCTGACATCTAACCCAATCTGAAATACATCAGTACACAGTGATCTCTGCCCACAGGCAGAGAAGAGGCAAACCTATATTTTGATTAGTGCTAGTCTAGTAAGACATAAGTGGGAGGAAAATGGGAAAAGATTGAAGAGAGGGAGTACTGTAAAATGTTCAAACGATGCATTGGAAGCTTGTGAAAAAACACTATGGGGGCAGGTGTAGAGATTGGACAAGAAATAAGAGAGATTAAGATTGTTTGGTCTAAAACAAGGATAATGACATACCATAGGTCGAGAAAAAGAGTATCCCTCTAACAGAACGAAAGAAGGAAGTGTCGTAATACTGGTTACAAGGAAAGAAGAAAAATGAATTGCAGGGAAAACAGTGTCATGGGAAATCTGACAAGCAGTATCAGTGTTCTGAACAAGTGTTGTATTTTAGTGTTCAGTTGATCCTTTCAGGTTGCATGGTGATGTGATGATCCCCATGATATGAGAATGTTTAAAAATGTGGTGGTGCCCGACACAGCATTGCTATGCAGTGAATGTTCCCAATCTACCAACAATTATAATCACAACTGTTCATTATTTCCTTTCAATATTTACTATTAAACAGTGTTTCACAACCTCAAAGCTTTACTTCTGTTTTCTATTAGTTTTACCTTTTCTCTCTTCTCAAATTATGGCATTGCCAGTGCAACTACGTTGTCTAAGATGGAGAGGTGTCCTCTATTGCAAGTCATTGTTATATGAACCAGGAAGTTTTCCACTCCTTCTGCGGGATCATTGGGCACTGTTGGTTTACCACGTCAAGGATTTAAACTCTTGGCCTAAACACTCTAGATCTAATGTACCTCTCGTCCCTTGTCTAAATCGGCCCCTGATTAGCCCCTGAACTAGAGAACCACTTCTATAGTGGTAGCAAAAGCAACACTTTCCTGTTGTTCTTTTAAGGGTAAAAAAATGTCTTAGAAATAATTACTTAAAAGAACCAACAAAAATATACCAGACTTCTCAACTAACCCATAATGATTACATAATTTCATAACAATCAGTACATCATTAGTGCCTGTAAAAGTAAAATGCACCCTTAGCAACAGCTAAGCTACTTTTTGTAACACTTGTAAGACAGATGTTTTTGGAATGAAAAACTCAGTTGCACTTTACCACACTAAGGCAAGTGCTTCAAGAGAATGGCAAACATCTCTTTTCATGTTAGCCTCTGACATGTAGTACTGATGACACAAAATAATTTAAAATGCAATAAAGTTGCTTAGCCTATTGTGAGATTCATTAAAACAAGGCTGAGTGAATTAATACATGAGAGTACATTTTTCATTTGAGGGCAATTACGCTCTGTTTTTTATTACTGTTCTGACTTGTTCACTAACTTTAATGGAACTTACCGGTTATTGCAAACTTAGCCCACTTATTAGCTCTGGATGCCAATTCTCTACTCGCTCAAAGCAACACAATTCAACAAAACCATTGTTTATAACCCCTTATCAGTGCCTTCTTTAAAAAACACAGCAAATTAAATGGTGACCAAAAAAGATCTGCTTTTCTCCAATTGCAGTGTAAGAGTAGCTAGCCTGAGGCACTCTGTCTGATCAGCACCATCCATCTTTAGATTAATAATCTATATGGTGATCAATCCTCCTACGCAGATCAGACCTTCCCCTCCATAGGGATTTTCAGAGAAATGACACTCTCCCCCAATGCCTTCAGGCCATGGCATTCACCGACTCTAAATAAGATTTGCTGTCCCATTTTCTTTTCCTGTGTGGGATAAGTATAGAACACATTATGATTATTTAACTAACAGGGGCATATATGCTGTGAAAATAATATTTTATCTACAGTCATATTTAAAAGTTCTGAGAATGCCATTATTGGTCTTCACAAAGTTCGCTGCTACAGTGTTCGTCAATCTTTTTGTCAGTAGTTACTATGATATACTGAAGTATAATTACAAGGAATCCATAAGTGTCAAAGGCTTTTATTGACATTAGGTTTATGCAAAGAGTCAACATTTGCAGTGTTGACGCTTCTTTTTCAAGACCTCCACAATCTGCGCAGGCATGCTGTCAATTAACTTCTGGGCCACATCCTGAATGATGGCAGCCCATTTTTGCATGGTCAATGATTGGATTTTGTCAGAATTTGTAGGTTTTTGTTTGTCCACCTGTCTCTTGAGGGTTGACCACACATTCTCAATGGGATTAATGTCTAGGGAGTTTCCTGGCCATGGACCCAAAATGTAGATGTTTAGTTCCTTAGTCATTTAGTTATTACTTGTGCTAGGTGCTCCATCATGCTAAAAAAAAGGTATTGGTCATCACGAAACTGTTCTTGAATGGTTGTTAGAAGTTCTCACTATTCTTTATTCATGGCTGTGTTCTTAGGCAAAATTGTGAGTGAGCCCACTCCCTTGGGTGAGAATCAACCCCACAAATGAATGGTCTCAGGATGCTTTACTGTTGGCATGACACAGGACTGATGGTAGCGCAGAATATCAGTGTGTCCCTGATGTTTTTCCTGGAGAGAATTGTCTTCTTTGCTGCTCTTCTTGAAACCTTCCTCAAATGTCTTTGACTCGCTGTGTGTGCAGGTGCGCTCACACTTGCCACCTGCCACATGTTATGTTACATGGTTGAAAACTGAAAAGTGCATTGTTGTTCCAGGAGGCATGATAGATCATGACAAATGGAGGACAGAACTAGGGCTGCAACTAACGTTTTTTGGATAATCAATTAATCTGTCCATTATTTCTTTGATTAATCGATGAATCAGATAAACAGACTAACAAATATTTCCATAACTCTATTTAAAAAAATAAATGTTATTCCAAATTGACAATTTTAACACATAACAGACCTAAATCTATGCTGTAAAACATGTGCAAAAGATGTTCTAATTTCTTGAGTAAGGTGCAAAATATGGTATTTTTCACCTTGCTTAGACGGAGATGTTAAAATAATTGTCTACAAAACTATTATAGAAACAGCTTTTATAGAACATAGTTCTAAATAACCTTATAATAAGGCCTGTTGAAGAGTAATTTCATTACTGTATGTATTTTACCTGTTTAAGTTTATTTTGACATTTACTGTTTTTTAGAATGACTTTTATTTTGAAACAGACTTTGGAGTTTCTACTGTGAGCAACAGTAGTTGACAAAACGATAAAAGTAAATCACATAGTGAAACTTTTAACAAATTAGCATCCCCGAAGAGGTACAAGGTAGAACATGTTGTAATACTGTAATAGTAAGTTCTGGTTTGTGTTTTAAATTAGTTTTGCACTATAACTCTTTCTGTTTGTTTACTTGAGCACTGTCGGGTAGTGTTAATGAGCTTGCAAGATTAACGTTAGATCTACCGCGTCTGCTCTACCACAAACATTAATTAGCCAGCAAGTTAAATACACTTGTCGTACAATTTTGAAGTGGATTTGATTCAATAATAAACCTTTTAAGCTGTATCGAGACCAAACACTGGCTATTTGATAAGAACTACCTGCTGTGGGAGGAACTATTCCTCATTTCAAAATGCAACGCATGCTATTATTATGTAGTAACTTACCATGCTGTTGAGTCCACTTCGCTTATCGCTCCAACCTTTTTTTCTTTTCAAGTGCTCCCTCATTACGGTGGTGCTCCGGTGCCATGTCATTAATGTTTTACAGAGTTTGCACATAAAACGTTTTTGTTTAATTTAAAGTGAAGTTCTGCCTTAATATCGAAGATTTAGGTCAGACATTTTAAAATGAGTTTTCTTTCTTTAAGTGACGTAGCTCCACCACACAGCGACCAACAATGTAGACCCAAGAAATCAATAATGAAATTTGTCGCCAACAATTTTAATAATCGATTTTTATCGATTTCATCGATTCGTTGTTGCAGCCCTAGACAGAGCTATCAGAAACATTGACATACAACAGAACCACCCATTTCCAACATTACTCACTCAAATGATGGAAGCATTTTGTTTTGTGCATTTGTCATACTGTAACTGCCAGTAATGTTTCTTTCATGAACCTGCATGTTGCCTATGTTGTGTGGGATGTTTTTTGTAAATTCCTAACTATTGTTTGGTTGATTTATAATATTAAAGTGTCTTATTGCAGTGAAGTGTGTGTTTTGTGTTTATCTGTAAATAAATGACTTACAAAGACTTAAATACATCCAAGATGGCGTAACCTAGGGCAGATGTGTCTCACGGTTGAGTGTGTGGTGGAGAGAATGGAGACAAATCTGAGGAGAGAACTTGAAAATAAACTGTGTCTATTCATGAAAACACTGATTTAAATATAATACTGCCACGAGGGGCCTAAACATAATTATATTACACACATACATGAAAGACTAACAGGTAACAATATCCACAATGACCGACACCTGCCTGCACTCACAAACAAACCTATATAGGAGGATAATTACTGAGTGTAGGCAGCTGCAAAGGTAATTAAAGACAATGAATGGACATCCAAAAACATGTGACCTCAACTAAAGCGGCAACATAAGGACAGGCCACATAAGGAGCAATTCAAAATGAACATAGTAAATAAACCAATATGTACAATCCCCTTAGGGGGGGGTCGTTACAACGTGTTTACATCATGTCTTGTCTACATAGTCAGTTTTGTCTTTCATCTCTGTCCATGTACACATCTACTGCTATTTTTCCTCAAAACTATTTCCACACTCACTCCAGTTCTCCTCACCCCTTCACCCTACTCGCTCTGGATTATCCCTATTTTTGCTACATTTCTGACCCCCGACAAACGTCAGCTAGCGAATTAGCTGCTACCTATAGACACAGCCTATTAGCTGCTATTATCATATTGCATATACATGTAGCCATGTCGGATAGACTTACAATTGCACAATAATACACCAGATTTCTACAGCTAGCTACCTAGCTGGCTACTAACTGAGTTAGGTTACCTCTTGGCTAGGCTAGAGTACCTATCTTCTTACGGACTGGAACCCAACGCCAACGTCTCTGAGCTTTGTAGTTTCACCACAACCTTCCCGCCGGCGAGATCCTCCATTGCAGCCCTTCAGCATGCCTTCCAACGCAATGTGGCAGAGGGGATTCTTCCACTACTAGCCTGCTGCCTGGACTAGCGGGCCCGCTGGCAACATCCTGTTTAAATGCGACACTATTCAAGCCACCAAGCAACACCTGGGACATCATTCCCATTTGGATTATGCAATCTCCACAAATATTCGGCCCCGTGCTGTGAACTGATCTGAACAGCTTCAACTAACTTACCATTTATACCGGAGGCATATATTCCCGTAAACTTATTTTGGACTCTCCACTACCAGTCAGCGTGCGCAGCTCATGTAACTGTTCCCACAATTGAACTTTGACCAGTTTTCGCATGTATCTGTTTATTATTATTTCTCACTTAGTCATCGTCTGTGCATTCCAGATCAACATGCCTCACTTATTGTTATTTGTGCTAGCCTTTATTTTCTTATTTTACTGTAGATCAGCTAGTCCCACTCATTATACCGCAGACAACCACTTTGCTGCCCCCACCTTCTATGAGACCCTTACTGGTCAAACTGGTTTAACCAGTTCCCCAGAGATGTTCTCTTTCTTTGTTACTAGATGCCTAGGCTCACCCCCCCTGCACACTAAAACGAATTATAACGTTATCTGCCTATAGGGCCATGAATATATTTCATACATGTCACATATCGGCGCTCCTCATCCCCTGAATATTAATGTTTTTCCTTATTTCTGTTAACACTTGTCTCTTCCCATTCCATTTTTTCACCTACAATTCTCTAAGTCCTGAGTCTTCATGAACACGGCCCTGTAGCCCAACTGCCAATCAACCAGGATTCATGTCATCTGTTCCTTGGTACACTCTGTATATATGCCTAGGACTTCCCTGTATACTCTGCGAAGTATTGTTTTCCTGCTGGATGTTACATGCTGAGCTGATTTCTAAGTATTGGATTATTACGGTTTGGATTCCATCTTTGTATTTTCACTTAGCCTTTTTCGCCTATTCATGTTCTGTACTTTAGCCTGGTTTTTGCTCCTGTTTGGTATTTTGACTCCCCAGCCTGTCTTTTCGGTTTTTGCCTTGCTTGCTCCTTTTTGGTACCTTTTCCTATTAAAAGCTGCGCTCTGCGTTTGGGTCTACTCTTGATTCATGTGTATACGTGATAATCCTACTCAAAAATCCACTCCACATATTCATTCTTCCCATGGTTCTAAACATCCAATTCTCAAAGCGTTTTATTGCTCCCTTATACTGATTTTATTTTGTACAGCAGGAGATATTGAGCCAAACCCCGGACCTGTAGCCAATAAGGCCACCCCCACCCCCCAGGGGCTCTCTCATGCAGACTTCTGTGATAGTAAAAAGCTTGGTTTCATGCATAGTAATATCAGAAGCCTACTTCCTAAAATGGATCTAGTCACCACCCTTGCACATTCAGCCAACCCGATATCCTAGCAGGGTCTGAATCCTGGCTTATGAAATCCACTAATATCTCAGAGGTATCAATTCTTAACTACAATATTTACCGTACAGACAGAACTACTAAAGGGGGCAGAGTCACACTCTATTGTAGACAAGCACTGCGCTGCTCTGTTGTCTTATCCAGGTCCGTGCCGAAACAGTTTGAACTTTTATTTTTAAAAATCCACCTTATTAGAAATAAGTTCCTCACTGTAGCCACCAGATACCCTTTGTGAAGTCACTGCCCCTCATTTATCCTCTGAGCTTTTGCTGTTAGGAGACCTAAACTGGGCTCAATGCCTCAATTTATTATCCAAACTTGATACACTCAATCTCACGCAAATCATCAATGAACCCACTAAATACAACCTAAACTCTGCAAACAAGGGCAGATACAACCTATATACAACAAGGACACCCTCGTAGATATTGCCCTAACCAACATGCCCTCTAAGTACACATCTGGTGTCTTCAGCTGCCTCATTGCCTGCATCCGTAACAGGTCTGCAGTTAAAAGACCTCCCCTCATCACTGTTAAATGCTTGATTTAGCCCTGGTACCCTTGAAGGATAGTGACCTTATCCCATCAGTAGAGGGTGCCTGGTCTTTCTTTAAGGATGCCTTTCTTGGGGTTCTATATAAGCATGCTCCTTTAAAAAAATTTAGAACTAAGAGTAAATATAGCCTGTGGTTCACTCTAGAACTCAGCTCCCTTAGCCAACACAAAAACATTCAGTGGCATATCACTCTAGCCTTGAATAAACCCCACGAACTGCAACTCTTCAAGGAAACCAGGAACGGGTACAGACAGGTAGTCAGAAATGCCAAGGCGAGCTTCTTCAAACAGAAATTTGCCTCTTGTAGCACTAACTCTAAAAAGTTCATGGAGAATAAGAACACCTCCACCCAGCTGCCCACAGCTCTAAGTCTAGACAATGTCACCACTGACAAGTCATCCATAGTTGAGAACGTCAATAAACATTTTGCTACGGCTGGCCATGTATTCCATATGGCAACCCCCACCCTAATTAAAAGCCCTTCACCCTCTGTAGCATCCAGCCAAAGCCCCCCATGTTTCTCCTTTACCCATATCCAGACAGACAATGTTCTGAGGGAGCTACAAAACCTCTCCTTTGACTCATCTAAGATCCCTAAAGATTGGAAAGCTGCTACACTAATCCCCCTATTCAGGGGGGGGCAGTTTAGACCCAAATTGCTACAGGCCGATTTCCATCCTGCCCTGCCTCTCAAAGGTCTTCGAAAGCCTTATTAATGAACAAATTGTCACCGATTTTGAATCCCATTGCAGCCTTTGACATGCAACCAGCTCCACTCAAATATTAAATCCTACATACATGTTGTGTACCACAGCGGCATCCATTTTGTAACCAATGCCCCATATAACACCCATCACTGCAACCTCTACAATCTAATCGGATGGCCTTCCAACACACCTGGCAACAAATACACTGGATTCATCTTATTTACATATGTCTACTAGGCAAAACCCCACCTTACCTAAGATCAGTAATCTCCAGAGCAACACCCTCTCTTAAGTGTTATTTTGCACTGCCACTTTATGTTACCATACATCTACCTCTCTCTCAGACCGTATGTCACATTGAATGTATAGTATATTGCCACACCACTGTACTTACCAAATATTTACCTCCATACGCTGATATTTGTTAGCCTGGAAAAATCCAGACCCAAATCCAGAGGATTAAGGGTCTGGCATCGAGTAGTGAAAATGACCCAACTCGAGTGGTGGCACCAAGCATGCATTTGAAAATCTTACTGTACGCAATTGGATAACACTACGACCAATCACCAGTGGGTATTCACTTAGCCCCTATGGCTAAACCCCATACGTTTAGCTACCAGCGGAGCTAACTGGTAAATTAAACCCTTGCCATATCCGGTCGGCAAAACAGCAAAAACAATTCTACAGTCAGACTGCACTTTTGTCTTGGCCAGGTCGCTGTTTCAAATGAGAAACGGTTCTCAACGTGCTCACATGGTTAAATAAAGGTTAATAAAAAAAAAATAATAATAGCAGGCACCTGTGAACAATTGAGGCCATGTCTAGGAAATCAACTGATTACGGACGGTGTTGAAAAAGGGCAGTTTTTGTTGGTGTTGCGCTGAGTATGGTGACTGCACAGCAGGAAAGGAGACACCAGACTGAAGAGAGCATGGCCAGCAGTCAATACCCAAAGCCGTTTAAAACCCTCACAGAGATTGCCGACTATAACAGCCACCAGACAACCACCCAGGCTTTGATACAACGCTCACTAAGTACTAGGCTAAGGAATGTGCTTTTATCTTGTGAGTACCATATCAGTTTTATGTGGCGATTGATGTTCCTCTCTTTACGCTCAGTCAAACCACAGAGGCTAGAGAACACCAATCGGCAGAGCAGCCGCCCAAAGGGCATCATTAGAATTTCATTCTGGAGGGTCCGCATAGCATAGTGGGCGAGGTTGCTGCCTTGCAGGACAAGCTAGATCATGATAGTTAGTGGTTCGAGTCTGACTATGGGTTCTCTGACTTTCCCCGGACCTCCAGCATTATGCCTGCGGTAAACTCTACGTTCTTGACCTGTCACAGGCCAAGGTAACATCTGGACAACCAAAACGTCTAACTGTAGCCAAGGGCGCGCACCAATCTTTTTTTTCAGCAGCGTGCACCAAAGCGGAAAGAGGAAGCATGGACGCGTTTGAGGGCACAGTAAACAGATGCATTGGAGTGTGAGGAGGGAAACCTTGTACTCGATCCTGGTGAAGACGGGAAGCCAGTGGAGTGAGTGGAGAATGGGGGGGGATGTGCTCATGTTTCCGCACTCTCATCAGGATCCTTGCTGCAGAGTTTTGGATGTACTGAAGCTTCTGCAGACTTTTTCTAGGAATCCCAATGAGAAGTGCATTACAGTAGTCCAATCTGGAGGAGACAAAGGCATGAACCAGCCTCTCGGCATCTGAGAGGGAGAGAATGGGACGGAGTTCAGAGATGTTACAGAGGTGGTAGAAAGAAGTCTTGCATAGGTGATTTATATGGGCTTCAAAAGTGAGCTGGGAGTCCATTTTTACACCAAGATTAGTGACTGTTGATGAGAGGGGGATGTTAGAGCCAGAAAGGTGATGCTGGTTATGGATGATGATTTGGTCTGGTAAGGAGTGCCAATCAAGATGACTTCAGATTTGGAGCTGTTTAGTTGATGAAAATTGTGCTCCATCTATACCTTTATCTCCTCCAGACAGGTGGTGAGTATTGATAGGGATGACTGTGAAGGTGAGGTTTCAGCTGTAGCATTTATATATAGCTGTGTGTCATCGGCATAGCAGTGTAATGAAATGTTGTGGCGGCTGATAATTTGGCCAAGGGGGGTGAGGTAGAGGATGAAGAGGATGGGACCAAGGACTGACACCTGGGGAACACAAGTAACTGTATGTGGATTTGATTTGAAGTGGCCCAGGGAGATGTATTCTGTCCAGTTTGTGAGGTATGATTTGAACCAACTGAGGGCAGTGTCATTGAGTCCAGTGGTGAGGTGGAGCCGGTTTAGAAGAATGCCATAGTCAACAGTATCAAATGCAGCAGAAAGGTCCAGGAGGATGAGGAGGGAGAACCAGCATCGGATGACATGAGGAGGTCGTTTGTAACTCTGACAAGGGCATTCTCTTTGCTGTGAGCAAAGCGGAAACCTGACTGGAATTTTTCAAAAAGGTTATTATGTTTGAGGTGTTCCTGAAGGTGAGTAGCGACTGTTTTCTCAAGTACTTGTGATATGAAGGGGAGATGGGCCTATAGTTGGATAGGACTTCTGGATCAAGAGTGTTTTTTTTAGCAATGGTCTGATAATGGCATTTTTTAAAACAGGGGAAACATGACCAGTTTGGAGGGAATGATTTATAGCAGCGGTGATCAGGGGACTTAGGACAGTGATATGGGTTTACCAGGGAGGTTGGGACAAGGTCCAGGGGACAGGTGGAGGGTTTCATCTTCCTGATGATGTTCTGCACCTCTTTTGATGACACCTCAGGAAATCAGTTAAGGGGTTGGGAGACAATATATATTGGGGGAACAATTTGGATGGGAGGACCAGAAAGGGCAGAGCGAATATGTGCAATTTTTTATGTGAAAAAAGTCATGAATTTATTGCACTGCTCTTGAATTTATGAATGTATTGCACTGGGGGGGATTTTGGTTTGAGAAGGTGGTTTAGAGTGGAAAAAAGCAGCTTGGAATTCCCTGAGCGATTTCTGATGGCATTTGAGTAAAACTGTGACCTTGCCTCTTTAAAGGCCTGTGCTCCCAGTAAATTTGGTTGTGGACAGTGAGGCCAGAGGCTTTGAAGCACCGCTCAAGGACCTGCCCTGTTGCCTTCATCTTATGAAGCCCATCTGTGAACCAGGGAGCTGGTTCACATAATATATTATTTATATATAACTAATATAATATTAGTTATATATAAACTAATATATATATATATAACTTACCATTAATCTTGATTTGCATCGTTTAAATACTTGGGAAAGTTAATACATGTATACTGTTGTCCAATTAGTATTGTATGATACTAAATCTAGATAAGCATATGTTAAAAGTAGCCTAAAGTATTTAAATGACTTACTTTCAATAAAGAGTAACACAGTAACGTAACATACATGTAGTTACTTTTTAAAGTAACATTCCCACACATTGCTCATCACACAAATACACATCACCTGATATGCTTAATTCCATTACGCATTCCAGTTTATACATATTAATGATGATATGGTCAAAATACTGACTTGCCTAATAATTCTGCACACAGTGTAGATTATTATATATATATATATATATATATATACTAAATCTAATAAAGTAACTAGGAATTGCTATACCTCTAGGCTCAACTATTTAGGGGCAGGCCATTTAGTCCTGTGGGGCCCTATCTTACACCCAGCGCAATTGACTTTTTACACAAACGCATGTATCATTCCTATCTTACACCCGCCTCATATGGGACTTTTCCCTCCACAGATGCGCGTCGGTAAATTAGGGAATGAACTTGCGTTCGTTGGGCGGTTCAGCGAAAAGAGGAGGCGTGTTCCGGCGCAAACGTTCCCTGGTGCTATCTTGCAGTCCCCGAAAACAATTCCGCCACTGAGCAGGAAAAACCTGGTTTAAAGTCAGTGGCGTGTTATTCATATGCTATTTTAAGGGCGCATGCTTGACCATAATGTAGCGTGTGCACAACACGCATACACTTTGCTCCTCTCATCTACACAAATGCAGCAGTTCTTTATTATTGCAATACATAATTAGAAGGAAAAATAGTACCACACGAGGAAGTCATTGTGGTGTCCGAAAATGTGAAAAATAGGTATACATCTAGTGTACACATTTACTCAAATTATTCATAATAAATTATGTGTACTGATATACATCAACCTCAAGGGAAACCATTCAATCAACAAGTATACACACGTAATATGCGATGCTAATAGTAAAATCACCCATGTCTTTACTCAGAATTAATCAGGCTGTAATGAATTACTCCAAGAGTAAAAGAGAACAATGTTATTTATTGACCGGACTGACTGTCCATAGGAACAGGCACAGAATAATCCAAAATCAGGCAAAGGTACAGCTAGGGATATCCACAGGCAGAGTAACTCAAACAGGCAGAGGTCAGAACGGAATAGCATGTATGGGTAAGGTACACTTAGGGATATCCACAGGCAGAGT
The DNA here is from genome assembly GCA_016801145.1 of Umbra pygmaea. Classification (NCBI taxonomy): domain Eukaryota; kingdom Metazoa; phylum Chordata; class Actinopteri; order Esociformes; family Umbridae; genus Umbra; species Umbra pygmaea. The sequence goes on from JACXGM010026597.1 coordinate 14,582, forward strand.
AATTAAACAGGCAGAGGTCAGAACGGAATAGCATGTAAGGCTAAGGTACAATTAGGGATATCCACAGGCAGAGTAATCCAAACAGGCAGAGGTCAGAACCATAAACAACACTTGAATGAAAGAATGCTCAGTAAAGATATGTACTTACAACACCTCGCAAGGAGGCTATGGGTGTGTGTGGCTTATATACAAAATGGAGTGAGCAGGTGTGGTGAATCATGAAAATTGAGTC
>JACXGM010026598.1:0-14800 GCA_016801145.1 Umbra pygmaea
TGTGGCCCTACATCAACACACACATACCAGGTTATCTGAGACCAGTGCAATACACTGTAGCATTCTATTATGTGGCCCTACATCAACACACACAAACACACACTCACATAAACACACTTGCAAGTTTATGAATATATTCAATCCACACAATTATACTATTTTGTGTACTGGTAACTTGTTTTATTATATATCCTGTTCACTATTTTCAATTGTATTTTCAATTGTATTTTCAATTGTATTTTCAATTGTATTTTCAATTGTATTTTCAATTGTATTTTCAATTGTAGAGTACATTTAAATGAGTAAGTACACTTATGTTGACTTTATTATTATTATTTTTTACTGCATTGTTTAGGAGCAATATAAACAAGCATTATATTACACCAGCACAAACATCAGCCATGATGTGCACATTATGTGTATGTGATAAAACTTTGAAACCAATACAACATTAATGAAATAAACCTGCTGTTAAAAATTGGAACAATCTACAGATTGTCGATCTACAAACCGGTCATGCACTGGTGTGTGTGTGTATATATATATATATATATATATATATATATATGGACGCATCAGTAAGTCTTTATAACCAGAGATTGTGTTGTGATTTGAGTGGAACTCTTTATCTGTGAGGACTCAAATGAACCATGTATCAAGCAAGACTGCCTAGTATGTGAAGCCTGGTCTTCAATCTCTTTGTGCTACCACCCGAGTAGGCTATAGAATACAAACAGATCACGGGCCTGGATAATATGAGTGATGCTGAGTTGACACTAACCTAGCAGCTCTGAGGTACATGAGGAGGTCACAGTCATTGACCCCTGGCATCCATACCAACTCTTCATTCTCTGTCTGGTTTTGCACTCCAAACACAGGGCGGGGTTGCAGCTCAGGGAGCTTAGCCTACACTCCCACAAATAATACAGGCAGATAAATACCATGTTAGTCTCACAGTCCTGGAGAGATCATTACCGTGATGTGACATATGCACCTGGCCATAAACAAAACATATGCCTACAGACATTTGACAGTTTATTACAGTGATTGTTTATAATATGTGGCTCTTAGATTTAGAATCAAAATACCAATGGAATCCAGGGTACTAAATATTATGGTCAAGCCTCATATTAGCAATACATTGATAGGGTGACTGCTGGACATATTACCTGATGACTTGATCCCACTCTGATCTCCCCTTGTGTGCTGTTCAGGCTCCTGTGAATATGGATAATTCAAGTATGACAGTTGCATATAATATTATGTCATATAAACTTAGCAAGAAAAGATATGTCCTCTCACTTTCAACTGCTGTCATTTTTCCGCAAATTTAAAATTAAAAAATATTTGCATGAACGTAAAAATATACAACAACTAAAACATAAACTGAACAGGTTCCACACACGTGATGCACAAAAATTGAATAATGTGTCCCTGAACAAAGGGGGGTAAAAAAAAGTTAAAAAAGTAACAAGATAAAAGTAACATTATCTGGTCTGGCCACCAGCTGCGTTAAGTACTGCAGTGCATCTCCTCCTCATGGACTGCACCAGATTTGCCAGTTCTTGCTATGAGATGTTACCTCACTCTTCCACCAAGGCACCTGCAAGTTTCCAGACATTTCTGGGGTGAATGGCCCTAGCCCTCATCCTCCGATCCAACAGGTCCCAGATGTGCTCAATGGGATTGAGATCCAGGCTCTTCACTGGCCATGGCAGAACACTGACATTCCTGTCTTGCAGGAAATCACACACAGAAAAAGCAGTATGGCTGGTGGCATTGACATGCTGGAGGGTCATGTCAGGATGAGCCTGCAGGTAGGGTACCACATGAGGGAGGAGAATGTCTTGCCTGTTACGCACAGCATTGAGATCTTGCTCCAAAGTACAGGCCTCTGTGTAATGCTCATTCCTTCAATGATATACGCAAGTCCAACCATCACCCCTGGTGAGACAAAACTGTGACTTGTCAGTGAGGAGCACTTTTTGCCAGTCCTGTCTGGTCCAGTGAAGGGAGGTTTGTGCCAATAGGTAAGACTGTTGCCTGTAATGTCTGTTGAGGACCTGCATTAAAACAGATACACAGGCCCTCAGTCCAGCCTCTTTCATTTTATTGCGAGACAGTCTGAGCACTGATGGAGGGATTGTGTGTTCCTGGCGTAACTTGGGCAGTTGTTTTCGCCATCCTGTACCTGTCCTGCAGGTGTGATGTTCAGATGTACTGATCCTGTGCAGTTGTTTTTACACGTGGTCTGCCACCGCGAGGATGATCAGCTGTCCTTCCTGTCTTCCTGAGGCATCCCACAGTACGGATATTGCAATGTATTGCTCTGGCCACATCTCCAGTCCTCATGACTCCTTCCAGCATGCCTATGGCACGTTCACACAGATGAGCAGGGACCCTGGGCATCTTTCATTTGGTGTTTTTCAGAGTCAGTAGATACTTTACTTTAGTGTCCTCAGTTTTTAGAACTGTTGCTTTAATTGCCCACCATCTGTAAGCTGTCGGTGGCGTAGTGACCGTTCCACAGCTGCATAATCATTCATTCATTTGGTCATTGAACAAGCAAGGAAAATGTTGTATATATATACAATGAAGATCTGTAAAGTTACTTGTCTTTTTACAAATTACCTTTAAAATACAGTGTCCAGAAAAGGGGACATTTCTTTTTTCGCTGAGTTTATTTACACTTGGTACTCAAATGGCTTCCAAAGTCACCAGATCTCAATCAAATCGAGCACATTTGGGATGTGGTGGAACGGGAGATTCGCAACCTGGATCATGTGCAGCCGATGTGCAGCAATAATGTCAGTATGGACCAACACTTCTGAGGAATGTTTCCACGAACTTCTTGAATCTATGCCATGAAGAATGAAGACAGTTTTGAAAGCAATAGCAAGGTGAACCCATTAATAACAAATTGTTTTATCCAATTGTCATTGACAGAATGTCTTTATCAATTAATTGAAGTATCAATCAGGTGAACAGTGGAATTTCAAGAAGGGGCCTAGTGGTTAAGGATTATGAAAGGTAGGCTAGCTCCAAGTTGTCAGTTTCAATCCTGTGCCTCTAGAAATAAAGACGGAACTGATCTAGAAACGGAAAAGCTGCTGATTACCACAATCCCCTACTGTCAGGCTATTGAGCAGGGCCTTTTAAGCCTAAACATGTTCTTTATCCAAGGATGCTTCACTGTAGATTGACCCTGTGTTCCGGTCAGCTGTGTTTGGTGTGAGCGTGATGTGTGCTATCAAATTTACAGAGTTTGCAGTAACATATGGATGTAGTGCATTGTTTATAGCCATCTAAAAACGTGAATGTTTGGTTTAAAAACCTATGTCTACTGCTAGATCAGGGGTCTTCAATGTGGGGTCCAGGGCCCACTGGTGGTCCGCAGAGCTACTGCAGTCGGTCTTTGGTATCAAAGTATTAATTTAAATTGTAATTATTTGTACAATAAAAATAACAATACATTAAAAGAGTTAGGGATGATTTTTTCTATGAAACATTAGAATTAATTGATAAAATACATCAAATAATTTCTACTGTGTGGCATATTGCTATGTTAATTACAATAGTCAAGTTATTTATGAAGAGCAGCTTACAGTGAGCTAATATATTGTGAACAAACCCTCCAAGTGAGCTACATGGGACAACAGGGACTGATTAATAGCTTGGGTGGGGGGGTCTCTGGATGAAAAAGGTTGAAGACCCCGGTGCTAGATGCATGGCTTTTTATGATATACTTGTGTAGTATGTATGCATTGCAACAGGGATTATATATATTTAACACACTTAAGTATAATAGGAAATAGAAAGTATGAGTAGTGGAAATATAATTTATAATGTTATAATATTACTGGGTTAAACTTGCATTTCAATTGGCCAGTGGTTTCGTTGAATCCCGCCCATCCATCAGTGAGAGCCAATCAGAGTGTGCCTTTTACGTTCCCTCCAAACATTACATAAACGAGACTCGTCCACAGGCCCTCGCAAAGCATATCAATCACACATTGCTTTCGTTTCACAAAATATCAACAAGCATAGAACAAAGTCATGCTGCTTTTCAGAGAATAATGCATGTTTTAGATGCAACAGCAGGCGGACTCAGATCGTCAGAAAGTACATTTACGTGGTCCGACAGTCTCGCAAAATGGAGTATTGACATAACCTACATAGCGACTCTTTCCCGGGAGCCGAAGTACAAAAATAAACAGAAACCACAACAAATCAGCTTAAATGGCACAGATGACAGCAATAAATCCACAATGCATATCGTTTTAAATAATAACCCATCTTGACGAAAATAAAAATAATAAGAATAAAATATCAGTACGATAGATTGCTAGCTACCTGGATCCAGCTAACTCCCAACGACCATTGCAATTCCAAGTATGTCATAAAAACGTAAACATGAACATTCAAGATGTTCGCGTCCAAAATCATACAAATGTAACAATGCAACTTGAATACCTTCTCGGACTGAACAGGTCGTCCATGTCAGAGGCTCTTTTGGTGTGGTTTTTATGTTGACACTGCCAGCGTAGTGGTCGATACAAACTATGCTATTCCTCTATTTCATACAACTCAAAATGGAGGCTACGAGGAGACGATTTTTTTTCTACCACTAAGCTGTGCAATGACCTCAGCCCCCACGATCAGCCTTCAAAGGGCCCTTCTCACTAGACATAAGGGAGCATGTGGTTTGGACGCTACCGATAATAGGATCCTCCACTGTAATATACACAGAGCCATGCCCCAGAGACCAGCAAACATAACGCTTTACAATACAAAACAAATTAAAATTAAACAAATATTTCATCAACGTAATAATAATAATAATAATAATAATAATATAGAAGGATTTTCTAAATATGTGCAGGAGCATTCCATCAATATTTCAAATGACAAGCTAATAATAAATAAAATGCACTATTTAATGAATTATCATTCAAATAAGCTTGACCAATATTATCAAACTTGGAGCAACAAATTACCACAACACTTCCAAGCAAAAAGTTGTTTATTCACTTCACAGCCACAGGTATGTAATAGCTTCTGTAAATGTCCAATCCATTTCCATTGACTATTCAAGTATATATATATTCAATATATTAAAACATATTTCAGGGGAAGACAATTATAGCAACACAACACTACCTAAAATGTGCTAATTCCAACAAAAAGTGCTCAACTTGTAAATAGTCTACACATGCAGTTATTCACCTAGAGCAGTGGAACGTAGACTAGGGAATGTACAGGCAATACATAATTGTTTATTTCCAACTGGCAAAATCTACCTTAATGTGTGTGTAACATTTATTTTGTAAGTATTTTTTGCCTTTCATCGCTCTGTTGAAATCTATATTTTCATTGTTATACATTAGCCTAGTTGTAATTAGAAATTATTTGACATTCTGAAGTACATGTTAGAGACAGTGCCATTTTGTTACAGTATGCTTGCTGAAGATTTTGCCGATTGTATCAAGTTAAGCCAGGGGATTCCTGAATTTTCTCCCAGCAAAGACCGCCTTCGCTCCCAATTCCTCTTCAATTCTGTGGTCAACAGAAGAAACAATTACATTTGTAAGAAACTGCATTAACAAAGGCTTCGGTGCAAAACAAAATTAACCAGTGTCACAAAAATTGTAAAGCAATGATTGTTTACCTGAGAATCTGGTTGTACTTGGCCAGACGCTCAGAGCGGCATGGAGCACCTGTCTTTATCTAGAGAGAAACATACAGGCAAAATTATGTACATAGCAATCATGTGACCAGTAAACTAAAAATGAAACAATTCAATGAGAAAAACAAATATTGTACATCTGTTATAATACAATTGCAATCAATTATTCAACCCCTATTGCAATTCAGGTGAATTGTCAAAATTTACAGGCTTTCAGCTCTTTGCAATGAACAAATTTAAAAAGCAAGTGGTTTCCCATATACAATGGAAAATGGAACTCACATCTCCAGTCTGAAAATCATTCATAGATATAATCCGTCACAACAGCACAAATATGCAAAACTGGTGGTGTTCCAAGCACACCTGATGCAACTAATCAAGGGCTTTATTAGCTGCACCAGGTGTGCTTGAGCTGGAACAAATGAAACACCCGAACTGGCTAGAGGTTGAGTGTGTGTGTAAAAAAAAAAGTCCAAATAATGGTCCAAAAAGTTGAGACAATCGCCCTTCACGAGCAAGGAACAGGATATCAAAAGATAAAAGGCAATGAATGTTCCCAGAGTCACCAGTGGAAGCATAGTTTGCAAGTTCAACGCAAAGGGAACCATGGTTACACTACCTGGACGGGGCAGAAAAAGGACCCATCAATGGCAGCAACCAGATTCCTGAGATGGCAGTTTGAAAAACCCTAGTGTGAAATAGACCTGCAGCAAGACTTGGTGGCAACAGGCACTGAGGTTTTAGTGAGTACAGTAAGGCACATACAAAATGCAAAAGGTTTCCATGCCAGAACTCCAAGACATACATTGACTCAAAAGCACAAGTTAGCTCCAATATGCTCAAAATCATAAAGAAGCCACAGAGGTTTTGGGATTCGGTTATGTGGAATGATGACACAAAACTCGAACTTTTCAGCATGATGGATCAGTGGTATGTCTGGAGGAAGAAGAATGACTAATTTGCTGAAAAGAACACTCTGCCTACAGCCAAGCATGGTGGTGGTTCTGTGATGCTCTGGGGCTGCTTTGCATCATCTGGCACAGGAAACCAGCAGCATGTGGAAGGCAAGAGATTCATTGAAGTATCCGGAAATCCTAGAATAAAACATCAATGCCTGTGAGGAAGCTGAATCTTGGGCGTCGTTGGAACTTCCAACCGGACAATGATACCAACCATACCACAAATTCCACCAAGGCTAGGTTGCAGAAAAAGTCCTGGAAGATTCTACAGTGGACAGTCACCTGACTTGAATCCCATAGAAATCTCTGGTGGGATTTGAAAGCAGTTGCAGCACACAAATCCAAGATTACTAAAATGGAGGCGAATGTCCCAGTCCATCCCTGGCTATGCATCTCATTTGCAGCAGGTCATAACAGCAAAATGGGGCAAGTACTACAAAGATGCTTGCCATAAAGGGGTTGAATAATTGAGACTTAAGTCATTGTCAGTTGTTTTGCAGTTGAATTTGGCAAAACCATTGAAGTATGCAATGTGTTCAGCAATTGCATTTGATTGGTTAATTGCAAATAGCTGACAGTCTTTACATTTTTACATACCTGATGTGCAATGGGGTTGAATAATACATTGTATATTACTGAATTGTGCTACAGATGCAAACAGTATTTGCTTCGTACAGCCCCATACCTGTCCAGTGCACAGACCCACTACCAGGTCAGCAATGAAGGTGTCCTCAGTCTCCCCAGAGCGATGGCTCACCATCACGCCCCATCCACTTGACTGGGCAAGCTTACACCTAGACAGGAGCAATACAATCATGAGATCCAGTACATATAATCTAAGCCTTTATTGAAAAAAAAAAAAGAATAGCATATTTTATGGAAATCAATTCCTGTGGCATGTCAGCAGTGTTGACTGCAAGTTTCCAGGGATAACAAGCAAAAACAAAATGCTAGAAAACCTGGAATTCCCCTTATTTCAATCAAGTTCTACTATTGCTACAGATTTAAAATATAACTGCCACAGCAGCTGGTGAACCAATTAGTTAATTTTTGACCCACCCACAAACTGTTGCACTGATACAAGTGTTACGCAAACAACTGGAATCTTGGTAGTGTGCTCAGATTAGATAAATCGAACACACACACACACACACACACACACACACACACACTTGACTGCGTACAATTAAATTCATTGATAACCACAATAAAACATTGTGGCCAATTACTGATGATTTGGGTCCGTTTTGCTACAAGGGGTGAAGGGCTCGTTAAGATTTATTGCATGATGAATCTCATTAAGTAGTAGGATATTTGTAGCCCCAACCTGCTTGCCTCTGCCAGGAGATTGATATCTGGCACTAGATGGATCTTTTAACAAGACAATGACTTCAAACCCAAAACACAGAGTCGCAAGAACACAATATTGTTTAATAATGGCCTCTTTAGTCTCCGGCCATAAATGTAATTGTAAATCTGTGGTTTTAATTGGAGAAGGCAGTCCAAAAGCAAACTTAAGACTACCAAAGCTCTTAAAATGTGCTGCGTGGAGCATTAGTCCAAAATCCCTCAAGCGTACACTCTGTCAAACTTCACAGGAAGATGCTGCGTTACACACTCTAGCTGCACAGCTGCTCCCCATGTTTTAGGCCAAAATTAGTTGATTTGTTCATTTCACTTTAGGGCAATTTTGTGAAAGGTTCCAACTCATCTCAAGTTGACTGTACCAGTACATATAAATATAAATTTAGTTCTGCCAAAGACATTTAACATGTATTGACGATGTTGGGCACACTAATGTGAAAGTTGATCTTCATCCCTAGGGTATAATGAGCCTGAAAGACCTAGCATTTGAATTTGGGTAAACATTTAGATAATATTGAAATAAAAGGATACTATGTACATTTTTTTAATCTTCTCCCAAACAGACACTTTTACTTCAAAGTATCTAAAGTAAAGATGGTAGTTAAAACATACGCTGCCAGAGACTCCGTCACAGAGCCGATCTGGTTGACCTTCAGCAACAGGCAGTTGCAGGCCTTGTCCTCCACGGCTTTGGCAATGCGTTTGGGGTTGGTCACCGTGAGGTCATCACCCACCACCTGGATGTCTGTGCTGCCAGTGAAGTTGGTCCAAGCCTTCCAGTCATCCTGGTCAAAAGGGTCCTCAATGGACAACACTGTCAGTGCAGAGGGGAGTGTTCCTCAGTGTGGAAGTCAAGTAAACCATTGGAAACAAAACTTTAAATTTGCTCTCACAGCCAGCCAACAATAGCTGATTCTTCATTTGAAATAGTTAAAATACACATAAACCGGCTTTATATGTAATCAAGAGACCAACCTGGGTAATCCTTGCAGAATCCCTTGTAGATGTCAGCCAGCTCATCAGGAGTAATGTAACGGTTTGGGTCATCAGGGGACTTGAAGTCCAGGTCGTATTTCCCGTCCCTGTAGAACTCAGAGGCAGCCACATCCATACCGATCACAACCTCCTCGGTGTAACCCGCTTTGCTGATGGCCTCTTTGATCAACTCCAGAGCTGTGTAAAACCACAATTTGGCACAGGTGTACATTTGTTACAACCAGTCGCTATGTATTGGAAACAGCTTGTGATCCTGAACCTCACAGGTCCCCCCCCCATAATGTACTTTCACATTATGTACTGAAACGTAAACCATTTCATCCCCGTTCAGTTTGTACCCTCTTTGTTCTCCAAGATGTTGGGAGCAAAGCCGCCCTCGTCGCCAACGTTGGTGGCATCCTGGCCGTACTTCTTCTTGATGACACTCTTCAGGTTGTGGTAGACTTCGGCCCCGATGCGCATGGCCTCCTTGAACGAGCTGGCCCCCACTGGCAGGATCATGAACTCCTGCATGGCCAGCTTGTTGCCAGCATGTGACCCTCCGTTGATAACGTTGAAGGCCTGGGACAGAAAATGTACTTCCCATCAACTTAAATAATGTCCTTTAAGATTTTTTTTAAGGTGAACTGGATTGAGCGTTCACAGTAAGAGTAAAGACGTACACGCACACACTAGCTGGATGTCTGATCCCCTGTGTCTGTTAGGCCTTGTACTTACCGGCACAGGAAGGATGACCTCAGGGTTTCCAGCGAGGTCAGCGATGTGACGATACAGGGGGACGCCTTTCTCTGCCGCACCAGCCTTACATACTGCCAGGGAAATGCCCAGTATGGCATTGGCACCAAACTTGGCTGATGTGTCAAAAAGACAGAAAGTCAACATTGATAAGGACCAAAACACATTTCAAGTCAACAAATGTAAATTCCACCCTCTGACCCATTCCCACGGCAACAACCTACACTTGTTCTCGGTGCCGTCCATGTCCAGCATGATTTGATCGATTTGAGATTGATTGACCACAGATACGTCCTGAGAGAGAAAGTGTTTAGCACAACCTCAAAAACAGGCTAGGCGTACAGAGTGTGGTGGACACTAGCCCTGTATAGATTTTCCAGGGTGGAAAACTTCAAAGGACATCAAGAAAAGCAATAATATTCAGTGTCCTTGCAACATGACAAGAACGACAAGCTCATACCTGACCAACAAGTGCAGGTGCAAGCGTAGAGTTGATATGGTCCACCGCTTTGGAGACACCTGAAAGGACAAGAAATCATTACTGAACGAACATGGATACGAACGTTGGATTTAGCAACAACACAGTATGTCTTTTTAGATGCACTTTAAGAACAAAAGGGCCTCAGAACAGAAATCTTCTGTTAGTGTGAATACTATCATGGTTAGTGCGTCATTCAACTTTTACTGTGTCAGCGTTGATGTCATGCATACAGACGTACAAAGTACCTAACGCGATTGCTCACCCAATTTCATTATGAAAATTCACACAAAACAGACATGCGATAACAGTAATCTAGGGTTTAGTTCTTTTTACCTGACAGTTTCCAAATGTTACATTTTTAGTTTTGGGGACAAAGTCAGGAAATACTTTCACGCATTACTAAATATCTACCAAAAGTTTCTCTTTACATTTAAAGACATCACTTCAACAGGTTAATCAATCATAGTTGATGCTCCAAAGAGTGTTTTACAGCATACAATATTAGACAGATTGGTTGCCTAACAGAGGTTTCACAATGGAAATGACAGAACTAAAATGTGTTGTTCCCGTTTAAACATTGTAAAACAATGGTCAACTTCTCATTTCCACTATTATCAACAACATTCAACTGAAACGTTGTCTGATCAACAAGTAGACTTGACTGGTTCACAATCACACTTCAACAAGTGACTTCATGCGTATGAATTATTGCCGCTCAAAGGTTAGGCTGCAGGGTTCATTTAAAAAGTAGGACGACTTGAAGTTACTCTAGAAGACACTGCATTAAATAGGAGCACTTTTAAACAGGCAAACTCACTTAACAGTCCTTTTTACACCTGACAGACGGGAGGAGATAGCAGAATATAAGAAGAGTGAACAGACCGCTGATGGCAAGTTCATAAAGGATCATGGAAGAGATTAATGTATAACGCCCCATACAAACCTTTGCCAAGATAGCGTGACTTGTCATCGTCCCTTAGCTCCAGGGCTTCATAGATACCGGTTGAGGCCCCACTAGGGACTGCTGCTCTGAACAGACCTGGGAGACGGAGAGAAGGGAAAGCAACAGTGAATCTGGGGCCGTAAACAAGACACCTAAAAACAATCATGGTGAACATTCAATAGAATTGTTAGTTACAGTAAGGGTTTGCTGATCCAAGAGGATTGCTCTTTGTTGACCAATGTGTTACGTCAACCGCAAAATCTACCTTTGTCAGTGTAGAGGTCCACCTCCACTGTGGGGTTACCACGGGAATCAAAGATCTCCCGAGCTCTAATCTTCCGGATGGACATGGTGCTTGATCTTTGGACAAGAGAACAAATTAAAACACTGCAGTCTCACCATGATGACATCAGTTCCTAATCCTATGAATGTTATTGTGTTGCTTATTCTCAGGCTTACCAGAGAGAATCTCACAACATAAATAATTAGGTTTCTTTTCAGATACGTTTTTCCCCCCCCTCAGATACCCTCTGGCAATAGGTCAAGCCACCAAACACCAAAACACACAACTGGCGTGGAGGTCAAGATGTAGCTGATGAATACAACGTCAAAAAAAAAAATTCTAAGAGCTTTTTTAGAGGATCACGCTTGAAAGAAATAGGAGGTCCAACATGAAGGGTTTTCAAACTTCAGTTGAGTATTTCCTGGCTTGTGATTGGATGACAATCGTTTCAAGCCGTGCTCCATTGGACCTCACAGAAACACTTATGGCTGCTAGTGCTCTCAGTACAATTGTAGACATGCACGTTATACTTAGAGGATGGTTAGTCAAGTTTTCGTTCTTTGTGGTACCTATGGGGTAGCAATTAACACCATTGGTGCTCTTTGATGATGGCATCTCTCCACACCTCCAATTCAGATGGTAAGGATAGCAGTCATCGTAAACAGACAATTGCCTTTCTCAAAGAACATTACAGTTCTTTCCCCAAAACGTTCTAAACCAAGTACAACCCATGGTTTAACATTCATTGGGTCTTAGAACCTGGGTGCAATTTCAGTTAACTGACTTGCTCTTGAATAGAATCAGATTTTATCACATTTTAGAGATTAAAACAAGCAAAATGTAACTTGTCCAAAGCTCTTGCACCACTAAGCCAGTGGTTCCTAAGTCTCTCCTAGGGGACCACAAGCACACATTAGTTTTCCTTACTCAATGTTCTGAGGGCAAACAGATTATGATTGGTTAAGGCAAATATCCAATCAAATCTGGAGAGGAGGCAGGAGTTCAGGAATATTTAATGTTCGTGCTTGTGGACTGTTTCAGATCCCAAGTTGCACTAAACTTAATCCTAACCTTAACCTAACCCTAATTTAAACCTAACCGTAACCTAACACTTTCCATAAAATTAGCAGCTAGGTATAATTTAAAAAGTAAAACATTTTTAAATGTTTCCAATGCCAGATTGGGATTTGAACCGGCAACCTTATGGTTACTAGTCAGATGCTATAACCACGAGGCTAACTGCTGGCTTCCTGCAGCCCTCTGATAGCATTTCTATTTGTTGTCCACTCCAGTTTACAATGTTCCTGAACACCCACCTCATCTCCATTTTGATTGGGTATTTGAATGAACCAATAATCTTACTGCCCTCAGAACATGTTTGAGTAAGGAAAACTGGTACAGTGTGCGCCCCAAGCCATGCCCATCCCCCAAGCACACCTGAATCAACTTGTCAACTAATCATCAAGCCCTTACCTGCTTGAATCAGGTGAGCTAGTTCAAGGTCACAATAACTGAGACGGCCAGGGTCCCCAAGGAAAGGTTTGAGAACCACCGACTGCACTAGGCTACCCTGTGATGTAATTAACTGGCCCAATGCACCTGCCCACTTGGTGACCCTGTCATGCCATAAATTCAGTGTTGAAAAATTACTTTCACTGATGCATCTTAAAAAAAGTGTCCTTCCTGGTTTTTGTGAGCTTAGTGCCACCAGCTTCAGGTTAGCTTCCTAATTAGATAAGCTACTGTCCATCTCACTAATCACATGGCACTATAATGGAAGGGGGAGGTGCAGACCAATATTATGGCTGATGTGCAGAGTTATAGAAGTATAAAAAGCTTGTCTATTTTTTTTAAATTTTATTTAACCTTTATTTAACCAGGTGGGCACGTTGAGAACATTTTCTCATTTGAGACGGCGACCTGGCCAAGAAAGCGTTGAGGTACAGACAACAAAAAGTTACACAAATTTACAAGACAAGGAGTGCACAATAAAGTCAAAACAGAGAATAAAACAGTGAATGTACGATAAATAATACAGTGTGCAGGTCGAACAATAAGGCATTTGTACAAGTAGTGCAACAGATGTCGATACAAGGAGGTAGATGGTTGGTGAATACAGTCGCTTGGCACTGTACAATACAGACAGTTAAGAAAAAAAATAAAATAATAATAATAATAATAATAATGATGAAGAGTAGGGGCTGAGGTAGATGGGTACAATTGAAGAGGTACAAAGTGGCTGTGCGTAAATAACACTATGGTAAGTGGCATAATGACCGGGACTATGGGAGGTGGAGTGTGCAAAATTTAATTTGTCTAAAGTCTAATTTGCTCTAAAAGCCCTGTTTGAAGAGAGGACATGTTTATTTAATGGGTGGACTTTGATCCTCAATGCAACACTGGTTACATTTAAATAATTCATCACTTAACAAGGTAAAGTTGGATAAACAGTACCTTGCTCAAGGGCAGAACAGGTTTTTCAATGTGTCTGACCAAAACCAACTCAGCTACCTGCCTCCAATTCAAGTAGCTGAGATTAATTCACCTAAAGATACCTTTTAATGTGGTCATCTCTCAGTCCTGCTATTTTAGTTCTAGTGGCAACTGAATCTACTCATATACTAGAAATGCCCCCAAACAACAGGCGAGGCAGTTCTATTCAGTTAGCCAGGATTACGCCAATCTATGTACTACCACTTCATCGTGAGAAACTATACTGCACTGCTCCCTCGTTGCCAAATTAGGCCGCATTGTGAGTAATTCCAAAAGAAATATTTGCATATAAACTACTTTCCGTTATGGGAAACAAAGCCATTTCAAACTCATCTCAAAAGCAACCGTTTTGATAAGGGGAAATGTGACTCATCCTACTCAAATGTCACATTTGGTTTGAGTAAACTTGGCCTCTGGGCTTTGAACCCTGGCTCCCCCCGGAGGCCCCCAGGTTTCAAAATGTATGTAATAGACTTTAAACCAGTGCAACCCACCACCAGTTCAAAAAAACAGCCATTCACGTTGGTTCCACAGAGCTTAGTCAGCATTGTGTCACAAGTGTAGTCAATTACATGATTCAATTTTGTGATGTCCATCTCACAATTATGGCCTTGCCTCAACATACCTCCCCAATAGTCAGATCACCATTTTTGGATGCTTCTAGCCATAGTGGGGCTGGATAGCAGAACCGATTAGGCCATACTGGGATTTAGCTGACTTCCAATGAGATTCATGTAAGCAGACAGCAATGACATGTCACTATGCAGAAAATATACATACATTTCCACGGACATAAAGTTCAGGAATGAACTGTTAACAAGATGTCAAATAATTCTCACTCCACACAGACAATTGACCT
>JACXGM010026599.1:0-14815 GCA_016801145.1 Umbra pygmaea
CGTGCGCGTACAGCCTTTCCTGGTCTTCGTATTTGTAGCCCTCAGCGCCGGATCTACGCTGTCTGCGCTTGAGGGGACCGCGACTGCTCGCGTCCTCGATGCCGGCCGTGACACTTAGGACGTCAACCTTGTCCGTCTCCTCGGGTTGACTGTTGTACCGTCTGAGGTCGATTAGACCGCGGCGCTGTCTCGGTTCCCCGATTCCGGTCATGATATTTAATACGGTGACCGAGTCCGCGTACGCAGTGAGAATTCTCCTGATCAGCTCGCGGTGTTGTGTAGCGAACGCGACGCCGAAACCTTGACATTTCTGAGGTGACATGAGCAGAAACGCCTCTAAAGACACGTCCAAAGCGGCAGGCGTGTCACCTAGCCAAGCTCAAACTAACCTTTCGACGTTGACATCCCTGATGGCTCCTGAGGAGCTCGCGGAGCGGCACTCTGCTAATCTCCGAAGCCTGCTGTCGCTGCTCATGATCGCTGTAGATTACATTGAGTGTTTCTCTCTTGTTAACCGGGAAGCCTCAAATGTGCCCTTTCTTGGTTTAACGTGTACAGTTAATATCACGATTTCCTTGTTTGTCTAATAAGCCTCGGTTTACTCCGGCCCGAACCCCTTGCAGGTGAATGAAAACACTCACTATGCGCTCCTGGTGGATATAGAACGTGTTGTGTATGTGAAAAATATATATAGAATATGTTAAACCAGAGCCCTGAGCGTTTTAATTAGGACTTAACCCAAGAAGTAATACACGTTTGTATAAATTGTATGGATGCACAATATTTGTGGCTGTTCGTTGTAAGCACATGTGAGATGAATTAAAAATTCCCTTTCCTAGGCATGAACTCTCTTTATTACAAACCAAATTACGGGTAACAGAAATGCCACTCTACTATACACACACACAGGTCTACGGGATGAACTCTCTTTATTATTACAAACAATTATGGGTTTCAGACGTGCCACTCAATAATAACACATGGGCATACACAAACCCTATACTATATGTGGACCCAGAGAGACCTGGGGCGATGAGATGTTCTTCAGCGTCTAATTCTGCCGATTGCTTCAAAATCAAGCTTAGCATAGGTTACATGTTTCACATTGCGCTCACTGATATGATCGTCGTCGTCTTCGTAGTCGTCTTTACAGGCACACTCGACCTCCTCGTAGTCGTAGGTTAAAGGACAGATTGGCTCATGTTCGGGGTCCGCGGGAGGTGACGCTGCGGTCTGGTAATAGCGCGCGTCAGGGCTTCTGTTGACACGGGGCGACCACGGGGCTCGATCGGACGGTTTCACGTCCCCTGGCAAACTGTACACATCACCTAGATTGCCCCGAGTCTGCTCTCCTGCTCGGGGAGCCTGGAATGCGTCCCTCACGGTGCAGATTTTCTCATCGACCCCGGGATCTGCCATGCGGTAATAGCGCGGCTTAAGGCTTCTGTGGACACAGGGCGGCCGCTGGGCTCGATCGGACAGTGTCACGTCCCCCGGCAAAGTGTACACGTCACCTAGATTGCCCCGAATCTGCGCGCCTGCTCGGGGACCTTGGAATGTGTCCCTGGCGGTGCAGCTGTTCTCTTCGACCCCGGGATCTACCGCGTCCTGGCGGTGATAGCGCGGCTTAAGGCTTCTGTGTACACTGGGCCTCTGGGCACGATCTGACAGTGTCATGCGCCCTAGTGAACTGTACGCGCCGTATAGCTCGCCGTGACTCTGCGTTGTCGCTCGCGCACCGTCCGAGGGCTCGGAGTGTCTCTTTGCTGCCGCGGAGAGCTCCTGCGTCTCCACGTCTCGGATCATCTCGTAGTCGTGGTGAACGTCGTCCCATCGGTGCAATAGCTCGAACATGGTATTGTAGCACGTCTCTCTACCCTGCGGCGTGGACAGGATGTACGCGCTGTAGTCTCGGTTAGGCCGAATGTCGTAGCAAACTGTATCGCCGTGCTCTCGCAGTAGCGCTGTGAAATTGTCACTTTTCGCATCGCTGCGTCTCATGAAAACATAATGACCCACGGGTCTGTCGAGCATGTAGAGCAGAGCCTCATCTAGACTTCGCGTGTTGAGGAACCTCCGAGTGAGTATCTGCGAGGCCCAAATCTTGATTTCTAGCGTTGTCGATGCGCACCTTTGTCCTGATGCCTCTCCTCAACTCTTTCCCAAACATTCTCGTAGTTCTGAGTCGAGTAGTAGTAGTAGTAGTAGTAGTAGTAGTAGTAGTAGTAGTAGTAGTAGTAGTAGTAGTAGTAGCAGCAGCAGCAGTAGCAGCAGCAGTAGTAAAACGGAAACAAGGCCCGGGTGTTCAGGTGGCAGTTGACGATGTTGTGTGTTAGTTAATATCCCCGTTGTTTTTGATATTCAGAGTTGTACTGCGGGTGAGTTCTGTGAGGCGAGAGGCTTCGGTCGACCGCGGCGGTTTGCGTTCAGGACGCTTCTCGTTCATCACGACGTGGCCAGAAATATGGCCAATCTAGTGGCCATTCTCGTGAGCCAGTTTCTACTCAGGCTCAGTGAAAACTGCAACTCGGAACAGTCCTCCTGTACCAACCACTGAGCGCCCAGAAGTGACACTCTCTCCCTCAGTGTCTCGGACGTGGAGTGGTCTGCGAGGAAGCTGAAATACGCCTCGTAAAGCGGCTGTAGCTCAAGGAGTAACTCGTAGCCACTGCGTATCTCCTTGGCGTCGATGTCCTTCTCCTCGGCGCAAGGGGACTCTGGCGACATGACCCGTTCGCAATCTGCGTTGATAGGGAGAGGGTAATTTGCGTACAGGTTGTAGAACCGGCCTCGGCTCAAGTGCTCGTGCGCCAACTCTGACATCAGCATCGTTTGCTTACACAGCTCGGGCTCTGCGGGGCCGCGTGCCGTAACGCGCAGGTTCTGCTGTCTGAGGCGCCGGAACTTGGTGTCTTCCGAGAGTCGATCCACGTAGACCAGTCGCCTGTCTGTGGTCAACCAGAATGCTTTCATGTCCTGCCTGGAAGCGATCTTGTTATCACAGCACACCCAGGTGCACAACTCGGGTTCTTCGCCTGTCATCAGCGTGCGGTTGACGCAGAGCAGCTCTCGTTCGGTTAACGGTTC
Organism: Umbra pygmaea; assembly: GCA_016801145.1. NCBI lineage: Eukaryota > Metazoa > Chordata > Actinopteri > Esociformes > Umbridae > Umbra > Umbra pygmaea. The sequence goes on from JACXGM010026599.1 coordinate 3,088, forward strand.
CGTTCGGCGTCCCGGGCGCCAGGTGTCGCGCCAGGGCACTCCGGAGAAAAGCCAACAGTATCTGAAGTGAATCTTGAGGGGTAACACGAACTCTGCTAGGGTGAATCGCGAGAGGTTTGCTTGCTCCTTATCTGTGTGACACAAGGAAAGACTGTCTGTGATGTATTCGCTGGGGCACAGTATGACACCGTCGTCAACGTCGCGAGAACCCTAGTCGAGCTCCGGGTGCGCCATGTCGACGGGACTGCGAGGCTGCCATAGAGCGCTGTCCGCGAACCCGGAAGAGACCTCGTGGTTGCTCGGCGAGTTGGTACGAGACCCCATTCTAACCTCTAGGGACGTGCCTGTCGGAGTGGCCGTGGACTGCGTGAGAGGCAGGCTCTTCAGGGATGACAGCGACAGAGAAAGGGAGCGGCTGGAGAATGAGCGAATTACAGAGTACAATCGCCTGACCAAGGATCGCCTGGCACAAGCCGCGCTGATAAAGGAGCTGGGGCTGGACGGCGCTAAAGCTCGGATGCGCGAGTTACGGCTTCACCGCGGCGCCTCGGTCGAGGACAAGGTCGGCTCTGTCATGTACCGTTTCGACCATCTGATCGAGCGAGTGTTTTGAATATTTCCAAGTCAAAGGCATGAGGATGGAACCCTTTCAACTGGAGCTATTCAGAGGGGTGGTCTTGGGCGTCACGAGGAACCAGTTTGGCGACGCGCTCTTCAAGTATAAACACGCCCTACTGGACAAGCTGGGCTTGGCCCCTCTGGGCTCCGAGAACTACGACCACGTAAACCCTGCCATCAGTCACTGTTACCAGGTGGAGAGAGAGTTCTCTCGCTACGCCAGCCCTTAAACCCTGTGCCTGGCCCCGAGACAGTGTGGCAAAAGCTTGAGATGAGACTGTTACTGGCTGCGGTTCTCCTACACCTGGACATCAACGTCATGGTACAGGCTCAGAATAAACACATGTGCACCACATTGCGATTGGGCGTCGAGAGCGCCATGGAGGAATTGCAGCAACTGGCGTCTTTCAGACACGCTGAGAAACCCGTAAACGTCTGCGGCAACCCGGAGAACAGGATCTACAGATTCGACCCGGGCTACAAGGGATCGTCCTTTGCCCACTTCTTGTTGTCCAGTAACGATGTGAGTATAATCCTACATATTTACCCCTTTATTTTTTTTACGATCTCATAGCGCACTCTGTCCTATTCTTCTATCCTGTCCTACTCTTCTAATCTGTCCTCGGGCCTGTCCCCGAACGGGTAAGTTTGCCGCGCGATCCCACACGTGTGTAAGTGTAACCAGTGACGAATTATCGAGTCGTTGAAGAGTCGTCTAGAGAAATAGAGACCTGCCCTGTTCTGCTTGTTTATATAAAGCCCTGTATATGTCTCGAGACACACACACACACACACACTATGTGCATTGTCACGAATCGTGTGAGCTCTAGGACTGTTCTTGCGGTTTACAGACACTGGGGGCGCGAGGCATGACTAACACACCAAAAAATATAGAGTGCAAGCCAAACACCTTTGGCTACTTCCCTTTAATCACACATAGGGATAGCACACAAAAGAATGCAGATCTCGTGGAACCTACAATCTATATAGTTCTCAAAGATGGAAAATACGTGGCCACCGGTTGCGACCCGTACTGGGATATGAACATGAGTGCACGGATTGCATGGATGACCGCAACTCACGGAGGTAAGAATGTGCGACCTGGTGACAATTCTCTCTTTGTCCAAGAAGTAACGATACTGGGGTTTCCTCGGAACCCTGAGGATATTGTGGCGTCCAAAACGGAATCGGCCACCGTACCGGCTCTCGGATCCCAGACAAACCAACGTTTTGCCTGGTTGGGCGACCCGAGTAACATGGAATATATCAGACCAGGAGACACTCACCGGTGTTCGAGTTGTGGCCTGGTTCTCTCAGCCTTTGTCCCAGGTGACACGTTACTGAATCAACACGCTTTCTTTAGCAGGGGAGAGTGTAAGCACCTGAAGGAGAACTACACTGCAGACCATCTGGCCATTGAGATCGGTCAAGAGAGATTCCGCAGGGGGTTTGTAGCGCATCCGAACGCGATCAAAGTCCCGGACGCTTGGGATCCTTCTACAGTGGAACTGACACACGTTATATACGTGACACTGGCTGCGCAACAATGGTGTTACTTGTGCGGGCGGTCGCCCGGACAGCACGGGCCTGGTTGTTACAAGAAAATGTCAGAGCTGAGATGTAAGGTTGAACAGGGACTATTAGACCTGAAGTTGTAACTATGTACCGTGAAGGGGTACCGATAAACTATAGTCTATATTCATAGTCTATATTTTATGCTAATAAAAACATACATGGACACCAATATTTGTTGCACTGGTTTTAATATTTATTAAAAAATCACACTTGGACACCGAAGTTTGTTGCACTGTGTTTAATATGTACTTGGACACAGTGACCCGTGTAGGGAAATCACATAGTAAGCGTAGTTAAATACGGAACAGCTTCAGACAGACATTGTTTCGCATTCACAATACAGACCTTGAAGCCATCCTGTAGTCAGGCATCTGGGTCTTGATTCTGTTTTGTGGTTTGTAAATTCCTATCCGTACATCCGACCAATTGGGTGACGGGGCGAGCAGGGTTATAAAGGACCGTGGCTTAAACTATGGTCAGATGAGTATTACTTCAGGCCAACGGTCACCCAACAACGTGGCTAGATCCATACGGTCCACATTCCCCTGTAGCTCCTCCGTACACATACTGCGTCTGGTGAACCATGCAGTGTAAGGCGAATAATGCACACGGGCCGAAACGGAGACAGGCGACCTCGCGTGAGAACCCGTCCGCGAAGCCTCCCGTAGTAAAGTGCTTCTTTACCCGTGGGCGCCGTGACGACGAGTGGCACGTGTGGAACACGGTGCCTGGTGCGCTAAAGCTGCGAGCTGGCGACTTGTTGCGCGCGCACATGGTCAATGTGGACTTTGACGTTACAGCGCGCATCCTCACTCGTGTACTCGCGGACGTTACCATTCGGAGATCCAGGGACGCGACCTGCACACTGGGGCGAGACATACGTTTTCAGGACACTCCGTCTTCGGAGCCGAGCGTAGATCTGCACTCCGTGGTCACGCATGTTGAATTTGCGGACATGTGTATGTCCAAGGGCATCGAGTGCGCAAGCTTTTTGGAGCATTACGCAGAGAACCCTCAGGACGAGGAACTGTAGCTCGGTTCACGAGTGTGCTCTCTCTGTGTAGACGAGATGCTCAGCAGGCACTACGATATCATGCACCACTACCCTCTGTACAATCGAGCTCTGGGTCTCTACTACTCTGAGAGGGTTAGCCTCGAACCTCCCGCGCTGAGAGACATGATCGCTACAGGAGGGCTACTGGATCGGAGCGCAGCGGACCATCAGTCTCTCCACGGGATCCCGTTGTCCGGAGTAGATCCCGTGCCGTGTTCGCTGTGAAACTACCCTGACAAAAGAGAGGAGCGGCGCGAAGAGGAGCCACGAGGCAAAGTGTCAGACGATGGCCAGCGACCCTCTTTGCCTCGTGTTGAGGAGACGCGGAACGAGGGCGACGACGTGGATGACTCGACCGAAAGGCAGCAACTTGTTGATGAACAGAGCGCTGCCGGGGAGCCGACGCGTCCCGTTTCGCCTTGTCCGCAGGGAGAAACGAGTGACACGCTCGCAGCGGCGAACCCGCTGGAAACGTTCAACAACCTCCCGGGGACTCTAACCGACAGACCGAAGGCTTTCCCTTACATCTACACGTTGCACACGAGCCACGGTGTGACATTCGACGACTTGGTGAAGTACTGTCTAAGGCGCACCAGTGAGCCCGTGGGCGATCTGCCGCGACGCGAAATGTGGGGCGCCGTAAACCCTGTGCTGCTAATGGAAGACCCCGTTGACCCTGAGACGGGCAAGACGGCGCGCAGGTACACGGTCACGTCCAGAGGCCACTTGAGCACCATTGTGGCAAACCGAGACGCAACACGGTCTCTGTGCTACAACGAAGTGTTTCTGCCCGGCAGGCCTGTCAGTCGTTTGAACCTGGACGTGGACCTAAAGTGTTGTCAGAAATGCAATGATAAATTTGCCGCTCAAGCGGATCGCTCCACCAAGCATAAAGTGTCAGAGGCCTTGACTGCGAATCTAATCTCGGTGATAGTCGAGTCTCTATTGAGACTTGGGAAAGTGACGCAGAGCGACTTTGAGAGCGACCCGCGTCTCGGAGAACTGGCCAAGGTGGTGGGCAAAATCGCCGTGTCCATCAGGACCTCGTCGGCCAAGTCGAAATTGAGCCTGAGGATGCTCTGGTATCTACCTGTGGAACTGTGCAGTTTTCAGGGCATAGAGGCGTACAGACCTGTCCTCGACAAGATGGAGAAGGTCTCGCTCAACTACTTTCTACTGTCCTACCCGGGCGAGTCTTAATCGTGCGGACTCTGCTACCTGGCAGACTCAATGACAAGAGGAGGGTTTGCCTCGTACGGCGGGTCCAGGTATCTGAGGCTCAACTCGGGTCGCGCGGACAACAGGCGCTCGTCTATCGACAAGGTATGGATAGCATACACCAAGAACACACACGACAGTCACTGTGTGCACGTCAAGTCCAATCTGTGTCGTCGAGGAGATACAGGATTAGGTTTTTGCGTGCTGTGTTCCACTGTTGCCAGTAGAGCAGCGCCTATCTGTGACTTTCTTTCAAGTTAACTGATTTGTTACTCGCGCAGTACCCACACGTGATGAGGAGAATGACCATGACGCTGCTCACTGTGACACGTCTTTTTTTAGCTGCACTGTTCTGGGTCTCGTGCTGCATGGCAAGCCGTAGACGCAGTTGTTTTTGGGATGATAGCAATCTACGAAACTGTCGTCCAGATAAAGACTACTGCTCTGCGACGAATGACCCGCCGTACACACTTGTCGAGTGTACAGACCGCGGCCAGTGAGTATGTGTGTACCGGTGTCCTCTAGGGCAACCCGCTATGGGTTTCAGACTTCATCCCTACGCAGGACGACGATGCGCCGCAGAGTGTCCGACAGGGTCTTTTGCGGGGATGTATCGGCGTGATGAGGTGTGTTGTCTACACAGTGACTATTGTCCCGAAGGTCAAAGTAAGATATTACCCAGCAGGACGATTTGCGGACATCCTGAACAGTACAATGTAGAGGACCTTTTGACTGATTTACAGTCTGCCCCGCTCCTTGATACGCTGAAGGAGCTGACTATCCACTGGGTGCGAGACATGCGTAGTATTGAAATGTTGTGCTCGAGGATGATCCGTTATGAAGAACTGACCTCGTGCATTTTCAATTTTGAACGAATGTTACACGGTTTGCCGCGCCCAGCTGAAACCTTGTACATCAAACTAAACGAGCTATCTCTGTACGGGACCTCAAAGCGACTGTATGTCGATGTGGTGAGACCGTTTGTTGCCGAGTATACGGAGCCCGAATTATCCATTCGGTTTCTACAACCCGATCCGTTGTGGGCAGGAGACCAGGACTCGCTCGTCATACAGGCCAGAGTCACTGTTCCTTTAGGCATGTGGCACAGGTATGAGCCTAAAGCGCTCTGGTGGAACACGACGGGTACGTTTGGGGGTAGGTGGGCGGTGAAAGCCAACAAGACGGACGTCGTGTCTTCAGCGTGGCGCTACAAGATCACTAGAGGCCTCGACTGGACAAAAGATCATTTGCACAGCTTCTTCGTGTACACTTTGGACATGTCGCTGGTCGTGGACGACTTCAACTGCGGTCTGTTCCGATCTGTGCACGCCAAAGTCGATGTCTACGACAAGCATCGGGCAGTCAATGTAGAGTTGAGCGAGAGCCTCGCCGTCAACTGCTTGTGGAAACCCAAGTTGCACCCGGACTGCAATTGCACCCATGCGCTGTTACACTACTCCGAGCCGGAGGGGCTGTGTTCCCCGAGCTACCTCGCGACCACATTTTCGTATCTGCCGAAAGGCGTGATCGAGGGCAGGGATGACGACTGGACACTAGAAATCACACACGAGGACCCTGACACCTCGATCAAGGGCCAGGGTCGGGTTCTGTACGGCTCGGTCCCGCCTAAATCTGAACGCTTTTGCCTAGTCACCACGGATATTTTTACACTCTCGACCGGAACGAAACGAGACGCGCCGGCCGCCCCTCTAGACGTGCGGCGATGCGACGTCGTACTCGTGGAGTTTGGCGTCTGGCTTGAAGACCTTCCCCAGGGTCTCGACGATCAGTACTTTGCCGTGGCCGTGCGATCCATATCGAACGAGGACGATGTGAAAAGGCCGCAGTTATACGTACCGCTAGCAGCCAAGGAGACCTTGAAAACTGTCGCGAGCCAGGGCTGGGCGGTAAAGATCGGCGTGAAGCTCAGCTTTGTACACTCTAGCCGAGCAGAGCCCTACCAGGAAGAGCTCGCCGCGGTACTTGACTGGATGTTGACCGTGCAGTCGCAGCAGACCCAAGCTCTGCGAGTGGCAGTGATCGACGTGAACGTCGGGACCGTAAAGTTGTCAGACTTTGCCATGCTCTAAAATCTATACGGGTCAAAGCTACAGTTGATCCCCGGACTGTCGGCGGCCACGCTCGCGGATGTCATGCGGACCAGGCTGCATGATACAGGGTACGGTCACATTACGTGCGGTGACAATGGGAAGTCGAAGAGGTGTTTGACTCAGTCGCGCAATGGCACACGGTCGTCATACCACATGACACCTATGCAGGCGCGAGCCGAGACGGTATTACACAAGCTAGGTCTGCTGGCGGTGTCACACGGAGCCTTTCTGAACCTGGACACCGTATCCATGTTCCCCGAAACCCAGAGAGGCTGTGAGCAAGTAAGACCCGGTCGCTGGACCGTAGGAGAGTACACCCTCGAGGACCCCTATGCCCTCAAGATACCCGTGGATAAACTGTACCCGGAGATGACAGGACTCTTGGTCTTTCAGGAGCTGTGCGAGAGATCTAACAACCCCGCAGGGATAGTGGTCTTGGTGCCCTCTGGCGACTTTGTCCCCGGTGTTGGCTGCAAGTCGGTGCAGTTGCTCAACAGACACGTCAAAATAGTCTCCGGTGAACACCCGCGTGACAATAGGGTCCATTTCTCTCTGCCCGAGCTCACGGGAATCATCTCTGATATGGCCAAGTGGGGAGTGTGCAGATACTCTCTGGGATACCTCGACTACACCTTTGGCAACCCAAAAGGCGTGCCGACCTTCACGGAGCTGTCGCACGCGATCCTCTCTGCCGCGGAGAGGCGGACCTTACATTACCGCTACACGAGGAGCTCGAGCTTCGGAGACGGAGGATACTCTTATGCGCAGGTGAATGGAGTGTACAAATTAGAAGGGGGCATGTTTTTTCAGCGCGTGTCCGACGACACACCGCTGACCAAAAGCTTCGCCCCTGTTCCGGGCGTGCCCAACCTGAGATTAGCCTTGTCCTCAGACATGAACGTAGGTGCTCCGCTGCCCATCAGTGACCTCGTCATCCAGGACGCTATAGAGACAGTCAAGATCGTACCGTACGGCGCACAGGTCGTCGACCTGAATTACAAGGGCGCGGTGGCATTCGTAGATCGGGACAAGGGCAGGATCTACATCCATTGGCCTTCTAAGGTCGAACAGAGAGCCAGTCCCAGGTTGCCTTCCTTTGGTAGACAGAGCGAAGGAGACGATCGAGAAGACAACGTCGACGAGAGCCGTGTAAAAGGTTGCCATGACTACATTAGCGGGTACGAGCATCGCGCCAGGGTATTGGTGCAGTTGCCGATTACCAGAGAATCGAGCCTGTCCATTCACCAGAGTATATCGAACTTGAGTCGCTGGCTCGGGACGCCCGTGCTCACGAAAGAAGAACGAGACTGGCTTACCGGCGAGGCAGCGATCGCAAATCGCACTCAACCACTTGACTCTCTCCGAGTTTCACACAGCTCGGTGTCACACGTTGACCGCGCGCGCTTGCTATCGACAACGGTCGAGTGCATCAGAGACTCCGGTTCGTGTATCGAGTTGGCAGACTACGCGGTTAACGATTGGCCGCAAGGAGGCACAGGGTACCTGATTGCAATTTCGAGCACGCCGGGATTGACAGAGGACGACATTACTCTTAAAATGATCATCCGTGTCAGCCACGGCGCGAGACGCGTTACGATCCCGTGTCACCTGAAACCATTCTCCTTCGGCTTAGAGCGACCTAGGTCCCCTCAGCCCAGACCGTATCACATCGACCAACAAGGCGTCGTCACGAAAAAGGAGGACTGGAGCGATGCTTTCTCGAGGATGCGCGTGACGCACAACATCACTGACACTGATGCGCTGATAATATACGACGAGACGTGCAACCACATCACAAACTACTATTGTAGGAGGCTTGGCAAACTTGGAAAACCTACGAGAGTGCACAAGTTCTATGTGGCCAACTACACCGTACTGGAGAACCGAGGGCCGAGATCCGGACCTAAAACTGTACATTACGCAGGGACAAGGTACAACTCCTCACCGCCTGCTGTGGTACGGTTTCAAAGCTCTGCCGCGCCACCACACGAGGCGCTTGTGACCATTAGACCTAGTAGCACAGCGTTGCCCAGACATGAAGGTGCGGCCACTGAGCTTGAGGACGCCGCACCTACACGGCCTCGTTCCACCGAGCCTCCTTCGGACCCGACGTCGCCCACGCTAGGCCATTTCGAGGAGCCGGTCATCGTGCCAAGTGATGTTGTTACAACAACCAGCGCAGGCCAGAGCGTGCACGCGACCGCTCGGACACTTTTTACAAAACCCGTCGCCTCAACTGCCTTGGCGATCGAGGAGCCTCCTTTCTCGATTGCTACACCACTGACACTGGTTTGTCCAAGCTCAAATCCCGGTCGGTTTATGGCCACTGGCTGGTACATGGTTACAGAGAGAGGTAAATTGTTCGGATTGTATCGCATCGACAATAAAGGCGTCGTTTCGAAATACAGGGACGGGAACCGGGACAATAATACGCTGTTCGGGATCGACGTGACGCTCAACGTAACTAGCGCTGGAGCTCTACTGATCTTCGGTGACACGTGCAACCACACGGCGACCTATCGATGCATAAGGCGGGCTCGAGTGGGATTTAGGAATGAAGAGCACAGTTTCTCTGTGGCCAACTGCACCGTATTGAGGCAAGCGGACGTAGGAGTCCGTGACCAGGCCGCCTCTCTTGAAAACACAGCAACTCATCTGGCATCCCCGCGTGTCATGCTAGCTCTCGGACCTGTAGTGTGGTTCATCTCCATCTATTAACGTTGCTCGCGCAATCAGCCACAACATTGTTGACTGCGGCTATCACCTCGAATCCTCGCTTAGTGTATGTCAGTCAACCTTGTCACAAATCCAGTCAGGAAACGTACGATGGCTTCCGCAAAATCGCCTAGCAAAGGAAGCGCCACTGCCAAAGATACGGGAGCACCAGCGAAACCGGCACCGTTGATCCCCGAGCATAATCAATATGTCTACAAGCCAGCTCCGATGAACGTGTTCGTCCAGGACATCGCGAAGAGTGCACATGCCAAGAAAGTGAAAATTGACGTCCCTACAACGCCGCACATGAGTACCAGACCAGTTCACGCCCTGTGCTCTGCGTCAAATGCGAACGTCTGGAGCCGAGAGTGCGAGAAAGCGCTGGTCGAGAGTCTCCCCTTGAGAGAGCACCACAAGGCCTTGCTGTCACACAACATGTTTGTGACCGTGATCGGCACTGTGGTCGCCAGAGCGCTAGAACAAGCAACCCGGAATTGCAAAGACACTCTGGACCTGTTGGCCGATCGGTATTATGTGAGAAACATTGCGTGTCACGTAACAGGCCATCGTGAACGGTTTGGCCTGCATATTCGAAAGAAACAAGACTCACAAGGACGTAGAATCCTGGCTGAAGATGTACCAAGTTGAAAGGTTCAAGGGTCGCAATAAGGACCTCGCCCAAAACATCATGACCGCTCTCAGCATCTTTATAATGGCCGCGGATTATAAAGCCCTAGTGACCTTCCGGAGGTCCGTTTTCTCTATCGTGGGAGAATCTATCCCCTGGTCCCGGGTGATGATGACAGAATGCCGCAGTCTCGAGACCGATCCGGAAAACGTGTAGCCGCTCAGGATTGCCCATCTTCCTTCAAGTGAACGTTCAACCTGCCTAACTGCCTTTCTATCTGATTCGTATCCTTTGGCTGTGTAACCTGTGACGGTGTATTAAAACCATATTACATTTCCCAATCTGTGCGTTTGTGTGACAAATGTTATTGGTGTATTAATATTATCATTATAATATTTTGCTATACAATGTTTGTACCACGAGGCGATAAAGGTTTAATTTCAATGAAAGCACAACAGTGATTTTGTTTACACCATATGCGATATTCCAATCTGTGTGTGTGAGACACAGGATATTTGTGTATTATTTCGCTATACAATGTTTGTTCCACGAGGCAATAAATGTTTAAGCTTAAATCAATGCGTAACAGTGATTTTTTGTGTCTGGTCTGCCTCATTGTTCCCGTACCACAAACCTCACCATGTAGTAGATCTCAAGGGCTACGTACCGACATACACTTTTTGTGAAAACAAGTCTTTATTGTAACGTCAAGATTATATATAAAAACAAAAAAATATTCTATAAAAACAAACAAAAGCGTTCATGCTGTACGGCGTTAAACAGGTTCCACATTGACAACACAGCTTTATATTCAATAAAGTACATTGAGTACATGCAACAGTGTCTAAGTGTGAAAGACTACCTCTCTGCGCAGTCTCAGCACTAGATCCAAGCGCTCGATTTGCTTGAATATCACACCCATTACGATCGCAGTCCTGTGGGCGTGCATGGAGACAATGGTAGCAGTTAGATCGCAGGTGCACACGTTCTCTATTCTTCCATAGGGAAGGCGATCGTAACCCTGAAAGAGGTCCCATTGTAGAAAGAGTTTAACTCGCTTCAACTCAGCCTCGGTAAGATCCCTCAGCAACTCGGCCAGGGACATCTTACAGGGCACTGTGCTGTTGTTACTCAGCAGAGGTTTCAACACTTCCCAAAACTCGCCTGAGTCTTCCAGATCTGTCAATTTGAACCCAGGGTTAACGGCAGATATGGTGTCGATTATTATATTGTAGCTATCAATGTTCCCTATATATCTGTACAGCATCCAGATCAGCTCTTCGGGATGCCGTCTGGTCTGAAGAAACACACAGAACTCATTTTGTAGATCGCGGGTCAGCGGCAGGCTACGGCGACGTAAAGCTTTAACCACATCTGCGAACGTTTCCTTGTTTGTAGTCAGGTAGGTCGCCAGTGTCATACCCACGGATAAAACAGGTCTCTGCAGAGGCAGAACCGGCTCCGGTTTGACTTTAGACATGTTCGCAAGAGATCCTCGCATGGTCCTCGTCGTCGTCGTCAGGCAGTTCACCAGTTCTGGCTCCTGAGGTGTGACCTGTGGACAAACGCAGAAGCGCAGAGATGGTCAGACTCTAGTTTGGCTGAAACTATTCAACTGGTGAATGTGTAAATATCCCTGGTCGGATAATGTAGCGGAGTTCGGATAACAGACACGGTTCAATGATGGATGATGCTATGAAAGGTGAAGATATAAACCCGTGTCTACACTCAACATAACATAAGTCTTCGGCCAGTGACATGGCAAGCGTTAACGAAGGTGCGCCTGTAGTGCATGTAGGCGCTGTGACT